>CM077643.1:261521918-261696918 GCA_039707465.1 Rhabdophis nuchalis
TCAGTCTCCAGCTCTAAAGGATTTTGGATTGAGTAGAAGGAGAAAGTCTATAAATAAATGTCTAATGTCTGTGAGATTCCATTGTAATTAATATTGAGGCCATTATAGGCTCCCAATACTGTCTCTTATAATGAAATTCTTTTGCTGTGTAGAATAATCCTTAATGCAGGTGCTTCTTTTTAAATTTAATTGGAGACATTGTCAAATGTGTTTCATTTTTAAAAAGAACTATATCCTAATGAGCTTTTCCATTTTGTTCAGCCCTTTTATTAAACCAGTTTGTAGAATGAGATGGCATCCAGGAACAGAATCTGAATGGCTATAACAGAATGACTTGAATAGTGACACTCGGCCTACCTCTGATGAATTTCCTGAGTTCTCTTTTACCTTGCATCTCTCTAGGCCCTATATACCCACTTTGGATGGTTGAAGGATTATCTGGAATGACTAACAGATAAATCACAAAACTCTGAAGGGAAAACAACATTTAAATCAGCTTTCCTCTGCATCCCTTACAGTGGCACCCTACCCCCTCTATCTCATTCTCTTCTGTTCAAGGAATAACAGCTGTTTGGATCCAGCCCGAAGCTCTGTGAAATATACTGTAATGATGCTGATTAGTCTTTATTCCCTCTTCTCTTGGGAATCGACAGACAGAATGTCTTGATGAGCCTGGCCTTCCTCTCATACAAATTAGCAATGTGGTTCAGGCTGGAGAAGAGGTGGGTTCCTACCGGTTCAGACCGTTTTGGCCAAACTGGTAGTGGTTTGGCAGCCTGGGTCGCTGAAACAGGCAGCGCCCCAGGCCTGCCATGCCCCCAAATCGGTTCTCCCGGCGGCGCCATAGGTAGCGCCATTTTATTTTTTTGCTTCTCCACATGCGCAGAGCTGTTTTGATTGCACTGCACATGCGTATGCAGCACACATCAAGTGTGTGCAGTGTGCATCAAGCGTGCAGCGGGGCCATGAGCAAACTGGCAGTAGTGACTGTCGGAACCCACCCCTGGGCTGGAGCATCTCATACTGTATGTGGTATACCATAGAATGCTGGGCTTGCCTCCCATAGTTGGAGCCTTTAATGAATACAGTGGTACCTTGGTACTCATCGTTAATTGGTTCCGGGAAATGTGATGAGTATTAAGAATGATTAGTACCAAACAATTTTTTTCCCCTAAGGAATAAATAGTCACAAAGCAGCCAGCGCCAATAAGTTCTAGCTTGTGCATTGAGTACCAAACAAAATGAGTTGCGGGACAAAATTTTCATGTCAAAAAGTGTCGAGTGCTAAATTCAATATGTTTCAAAGCAGTTGAGTATCAAGGTACCACTGTATTTTTATAGATACTTCTTGAATATTTCTGTACACACAACTAGATATCTACAAGAGCCATGCTGCCATGGTAGAACTTGATACTTTGGGAAGGAAACAACTATGTGTATGACTGCATCTGTGTGTATGTAGAGAGAGCGAGAGAGCTGTGTATAACGAGATAAAGAAAAAATGAGTAGGCAAGACTAAGGGGAAAGTATTTTACAGCTTACTTGTAAAACTTCACTCAGAATAAAATTTAGGGTCTCCTAACACTTCCCTTTTATTTGAAGCAAGCCAATGAGTTACCAAGGTTCACATTGCAAATGCTGTATCTAAACCATATTAATAATTGGCCCTACTGGGAAAGGTGTTAAATAGATTTCTGGCTTAGAGAGTTGACTTTCTGGGAGCTGAAGCACATCTCTTCTTAAGGTCAGAACTAAATAAATTTCCTGACAGCCATTCCAACTGGATCCATAACATCAGCGGGGAGGAGGGGGTAACAGTGTTAATCTTATTACATCATTTGTAGAGAAGCAAAACTCACTAGCTGTTCCTAGTATCTCTCCTTCTCAGCCTATGGTCCAACTATCTCATCTTTGCAAATTGGAATAAAAGGAAAACGTTGAATTACTAAAGTTCGGGTATTATTCTCTCAGTAAGTCTAAAGGAAAATTTTGAGAATAGTATGAATTTTGGTGATAGTGTCCCAGTGAAGGATAGAAATACATGAATATCAGGGGGAACTGAGACCTGGCGATTCCATTGTTCTACTATGTTGTACCAAACTCTTGTTTCAGGCCCATTTCAGCATGCTGTCTCTTCTTGCTGCCTTTTTGCTACTACCCAAATTTCTGGCTAGACCTGATCTCATCTGGACTGTTGTAAATTCTCCCACTTCTTAATAGAAAAGTATTGTAAGAGGAATGGTTACAACGTAGGAAGTAGTTGTTTGGTTTGGTTTCACCTAATAATTTCTAGACAGTATACCCATGATGGCGAACTTATGGCACATGTGCTACAGGTAGCACACAAGTCATATTTGCTGGCATGCCAGCAGTCAGCTCCAGCACACGTGCGCATACCTGCCAGCTGATCTTTGGCCTTTTGGGGGTTGGGGGAAGCCGTTTTCACCCTCCCCAGGATTCAGGAAAGCCTCCGGAGCCTGGGGTTGGGTCATGCGCATATGTGCAGGGGGGGCGCATGTGCAGGTGGGCAGGGAGGATTGAATTAGTGTGGGCACAATTTTGGCACACCATAAGAAAAAGGTTTGCCATCACTGCAGTATACAGTACTTTGTGGTTATATTTTTCAATCTGATAGATGTTCAGAGTTCCAAATCTTTTTGTGGTTGTACAATGGGATAGATACTCTATTGGAGTAGATTGGGGCTAAGCAGCTGCTGCAGGAGCCAAGCTGGCCCAAGCACATCACTACAAGGTGCTCTGCTCCATCTCTCTGGCTGTGCTGCACCAGTAACCATCAACAGCTGATCAGCATTCTGGCAGTAGCTCTCAGTAGCCTGCAGTGCATCCTATTATTGCCTGCAGTTGGGATGGATCACACTCACACTGATCAACAGTGATATACCACTGTTGTGATGGTCATTTTCTCTCACACTTTAACGTTAGCTTTACCATTAAAGTAAATTTGTGGAATTCTTTCCTTGTCCCTGACCATTTCCAGACCTGAATTGATGAACATCACAAGAGCAAAAAGAGATACAATCATTCCTAAATGAGCTCATTTAAATGTCAAGATGCAGCTCTAAATAAAATTCCAAACTTGAGAAAAATATGAATTAATTTGGTTACCGTGGAAAAAAAGGGATTTTAGGCTAGAAATAGCTTCTTTAGATCTTGCCATAGTTACGGATCCTCCTATTGTAGCCTTCTTATTTATTTTTTTCCATTTTGAGAAATTGTTCTTATTTCATTCTAATATATAACCATATTTTTATCAAAAAAATTAGAGAAGTAATTCAGAATAAACTTAGTGATACGAGAGCAAAAGTGGCAGATGCTGAGCCAGAGCCTATTTGATAGCATCCTCAGGAGAAAACATGTTAATAGATGTTCCAATAAGAAAAGAAAACTGGTCAGCCATGAAGGAGGCCATAAATAAAGAAAGCATTCCTTTTATGTCTCTAACGCAACCTTCTAGTAAATTACTTCAATATCTTCTACACAAGTCCAGAACATATTTTTTGTGTAGGATGATCACGGTCAGCTAATGAAACTTAATATTGTGAGAGAACATAAATATCTCAAGTCTATCAAGGATCGCGGTGAAAGCAAAGATGCTCACAAAATGGGTGAGATCATAATTTTGCAAATATAGTCAGGGCAAAAGTAACATTGATGTGCTTCATTGTTCTGCTGCTCCAGATTAAAAACGTCATTTTCCATTTCAGTTTAATCATTCCATGTTTATACACTGTGTATAGGAAGAAAACATTGGGAAAAAGCATCTCTGAAGTCTTAGGAACTATCAAATGCTTTAAAGTAGGGGGTGTCCAACCTTGGCAATTTTAAGACTTGTGGACTTCGAGACCCCAGTCTTTCTGGCTGGAGAATTCTGGGAGTTTGAAGTCCCCAAGTCTTAAAGTTGCCAAGGTTGGACGCCCTTGCTTTAAAGCAGGGGTTCCCAAACTGGGCAACTTGAAGACTTGTGGACTTCAACTCCTAGAATTCTCCAACTTCAACTCCTAGAATTCTGGGAGTTGAAGTCCACAAGTCTTCAAGTTGCCCAGTTTGGGAACCCCTGCTTTAAAGGGTACTTTATGGTACATTGTAAGGACATTATTCTAGTTGTTACTAGAGAAAGGATTCTTTGACGGTTATGTAGAGCAATGTGTCTCTAGGGATATAGAATTACAGTGGAGAAACAGTAGGGCATGTTCTATATGTATAAAATGGCACTCTCTCCGATTAATCTGTGAAGCTATTAGCATGCAGGTTTTAAAAGGCTTCCCCCGTGGTTTAATTGTACTAAGTCTGTTTGCTCAGTTTTGAAAAAATCTTTTTACAAAGTTTGACTGCGTTTTTGACATAGGATGTTGGAATAAAATATAATTATAGAACATAAATATAATAGACACTTTGGGGGGGGGGGGGAAGGACAGCAAACATTTATAAATGATGTATAGATCTGGATGATGAACTATAATAGAAAAACCAATATAAAACCCCTAATCCATTAAAACAGTACAGTACACCAAAAAAAACCAAGCAAATAAAGCACCATAAAATGCACACCTACAGAGGCTCTCCTAGCATGCTGGACCTAATACTTGAGAGGAAAACCAAGTTTTAACAGCTTTTGTGAAAGCCAAGAGGATTAGGGCCATCCAAAACTCAGTAGGAAAGGTTGAGTTACAGGATACTTAACGTATTTGTCCTGTTCTTTTTAAGGGAAACCTTTAATTGTCAGACAATTACATTGATTGACAAGTCAAACTATTTTTTTAAAAAATCCAGAATTAATCCTAGAAAGAAATGAAGGCATACTGAGTGTATGGTTCACTTTCTCATTCACTTACCTCATTCACACTCATCCCTCCATTATTACCTAATAACTAGCTGGTCAGGCTCTATTGGTGTTCCTAGCATATCTTGGCAAACCTAGTGAGTACAGGACTTCCTTTTGTATCATTAGTTCTGGAGTTCCCATAGTTTTTTATATCAGCCAATAGCTTTGAACATGTTTATGAATAAATGACATTATGTATGTTAGCATTATACCATGGCAACTTACTGATTGACATGTGATGCTGGTGACAATATATTGGCATTGGGATATTGGCACCTGGTTTTCTGATAAATGTACATAGCCCTTCAAGGTTCAGTCTTTATTGCTGGTAGTACATCTGCTAACTCAGATGTTAGCTCATTTAAGTTCACTGTCTTGTACCTCAAGGTTATTGGCTTTAGTACTGCGGCATCAGAGTTGGCATTAGAATAGCAATAACATTTTTCTTCATTTGTGAAATTCTGAGCATACTGTTTGTATTCTGGATAAGTGTGGCCCAGAAGCCTGTTTACTAAGAGAATCCACATTATTGCTTGAAATCAGTTTGCAAATATTTTGTCAGAAAACTGAGAAATGCTTCTTATTTTCTGCTTATGACATATGACTTCAGGACCAGATGGTCTCCAAGAGTTTGATACCCATTTTATAATCAGTATATGTCAGTTGTGAAAGATCAGGGCCACACTTGAAGTTCCAATTAAACATTTATTACTACTCATGCCTATCCACAGGAATCTACTCAACTAACAGGTTAGTACTATCTTGGCGTTCGATAAGGGCCAATGGAATTCAAGAAGCATTGGACTTCGTCTGTTTGTGGCTAAGTAGAACCTCCAGGCTGATTCCTCTTTTGATTCTACTGGCCAGGTCCTGTTACTCCTTCTACTACAGTATATACCCTTAAATGTATAAAACCTACCAATAAGTGATTTCTTCCAGGTTTTACAGGTTCTTATTCTAGCTGCAGATATTGTTACCACTTCATTTGAAATCTGCTGTTTTAATTTGAATCATATTTGCTTGATTTTTGGACCTTTTTGAGAAAGTGTAAAAGTAGGTTTGAAAAACATTTACTATGCCACCGAGTATTATCACGTTGAACAGATCCCAGTCCATAGTTATTCGCCTGTATGGAGCATAACTTTATTGTCTTCTCAAATCTATATCTTGACTCAGATTCTTCATTAATGTATGATTGCTGTTAATATGGAACAGCAGTAAGAAGAGAAATATTGGTATAAGACAGTTGTGCCTTTCAGCTAGTGCAACTTTGCTTTGTAATAAAAGGTGACTAGAGCAAACACTCATACCTGCTCTACTCTAATCTTCTAACAAAAAGTGTTTGTGTAATGTCTATTTTGCCAAATCCACAAATAGGAGGAAAAAGTAATATAGCATCTAGATTTTTTATTTTATTTTCAGAAATAGGAAAATCTGCGGTTCTATCTCAGTTTCTCTAAAATGGCCTAGATCCAAACTAAAATCATAACATACATAGCATAATGAGTTGGGATTGGGCTATAAGAGAACAAGTATATAAGAACAACAGACCTTTTATATCCTGGCCTAAAGCAAGAGGGGCATCTTGTTAAAAGGTTATTTTTAATCTTTGACTCTTAATTTCTGATTTCAGCTAAAAAGTGCATTCCCTGGTTATAATCTTGGTGGGATTAAACCTAGCATCTTAGTTTTTAACCTTTGCCTAAGACCTGCATACAGGACTATCACATCTTTCAGTCACATCACAGTTACGAGTCTGCAGCTTTAGCTAGCTACTAGGAAACAAGAAGCCATCATAAATGAAAGGGCTAATGCTGACGTGCAACACAGCGCTGTTCTGTATGTCACAGAGCCTTGAACTGTTTTTGTGTGAGAAACTGAATCCTTTTTTGTCACCATGTTGAAGGGAGCCCTGCAAACATATCAGCAGTAGAAGCCACACTGTGTTTTTTCCTGGGAGGAGGAGGAGAAGGAGAGGAAGAAGAAGAGTAGGAGGAGGAGGAGGAGGAGGAGGAGGAGGAGGAGGAGGAGGAGGAGGAGGAGGAGGAGGAGGAGGAGGAGGAGGAGTTTTTAGAAGGGAAGGCACTACTCCCAGTATTCAATTGACTTAAGATGCTTTTATATGGGCTGAAATGTTTGTTAGTATTTTATTCCTAGCATGACCCTTGTCTCTTGACACCAGCTACTAGATGGTTAATTACTCGATAGTTCCAGGCAAACCTTTGCCTCTGAGCTTCAGCCCCCTGTGTGCAAAATATGACTCAAAGGATGTAATTTGGTTCTTGAAAGGAATACAAAAAGCATGGTTATAAAACATGTTGAACTCATAAAAAGTGCTACCCAGCTTCCAAACGTAATTTTATTTATCCTCTCAAACTGAAGTTGTTTCTCAACAGCTGGGATTTGGAAATATATGCTCTTGAGTTTGGAAATAGCATACAACCATACAATGGTGTGCCGCTGGACTTATTGCTATCGTAATTTAACTGGAAAACAATTAACATGATTGCTCGAAAGATTCACATGTAAACAATTTAGGAAAAATAATATCTCCAAATCAAAACTTTTGCTCTGTGCCTCTCAGCAGCTTCATTAGAAATGTGTTGTTGTTGTTTTTACTACAAATTGACCCTAGTTGCATTCAGTCTTGTTATGAGCTGTGGTGGCACAGTGGTTAGAATGCAGTATTGCAGGCTAACTCACTGCCCACAGCCAGGAGTTCGATTCTGAATGGCTCAAGGTTGACTCAGCCTTCCATCCTTCTGAGGTTGGTAAAATGGGGACCCAGATTGTTGGGGGCAATAGGCTGACTCTGAAAACCACTTACAGAGGGCTATAAAGTTATATGAAACAGTATATAAGTGAAAGTGCTATTGCTATTACTATGACAACACTTTCTTTAGACAGGCTCCATCTGCCCTGTGTATTTTCTTCTGGAAAAGGCCAGGAGGATGAGGAGCTGGAGAAAAATATTATCAGTGAAAGCATCCTCAATTTGGAATAAATTACCTCACAAAATCAGGGTTTACTCCCTCCCCTCCCATCCCATATCCAGGAAACACCATCGCATTATTCCAGAGCATATTCGGGGAGTGGATTTTAATCGAGGAGAGCAAAATTTAAAAGATTGTAATACATTCTAATTGTGCAGATTTTTTTAAAAAAATTGAAATTTATATACCTACAATGTGCCAAGATTGAGAAAAACTATGAGAGATTACGTAATCAGAATAACACAGAACACCTTGAAACAAAAGTTGTTATTGCAAATGTTACAATATTTTACAAATTTTCCTGCAAATTGTTAACATTAAAAGTCGACACAGAATTGGCTTCACTCTGAAATAGAGATAGTAAAGGAACTGCAGATTACCACTTTCGTTAATCATCTGTTCCTGATCCTGAAAAGTTAACATCTTTTCAACTATCTTATGAATATGGATAGAAATTGTGGACACTGCTAAATACCTTCTAGATGTGTGTAACACAGCCAAAGAAGAAAAGCTAATGCTACATTTACAGAAAATGTATTTCCTTACTTAACATATATCTTAACTTAAAAATAAGATGATGACTAAAGAAGTTTGTCTCTGTAAAATTGCTAGATGTATATAATTATTTTTGACAAGAAATGAAGCTTGTTTAGAAACATTTCATATTTTAAGTATGTACTTAAACTTGACATCTTTAGATTAATTTATCTGGCTTTTATTTTATTTTTGTGTATGTTATGTTTGTAGCTTTATTTAATTTTATGATAGTTCGCTACCCAGAATCACTGATTTGAGATGATTAGAATGATTAGAATAACAGAGTTGAAAGGGACCTTGGAGGTCTTCTAGTCCAGCCCCTGCTTAGGCAGGAAACCCTATACCAGTGATGGCTAACCTTTTTTGGATTACATGCCAAAAGTGGGGGGAGTGTAGGGGGGTTGTATGGGATGTGCTCACACCCATAATGCTATGTGCAATCCCAACATGCATGCGCGCATGCCCCCATGTGCATGCGCGCAGATCAGCGCTCCCCCCACTTTTGGTGTGCCTTTTTCACCCTCCCCAGGGTACAGAGGCTTTCTAGAGCCTGGGGAGGGGAAAAACAGCCTCCCCGCCCAAAGCGGGAGCTTCAGGAGCTTCTCTGAAGCCTCTGGAGGGCGAAAAATGGCCCTACGACCAAACCGGAAGTCCTCCCAAACTTCCGGTTTGCCCATAGGACCAGTTTTTCACGCCGAAAAATGGCCTTAAAAGAAGGCCGCAGTCAGTTGGCCAGAGTATGCATGCGCACTGGAGCTGACAGGGCGTTGCTTTGCGTGCCCTAACAAATGGCTTCACGTGCCAACACACGTGCCATAGGTTCGCCATCACAGCCCTATACTATTTCAGACAAATGATTGTCCAATCTCTTCTTAAAAACTCGCAGTGTTCGAGGCAATCTCCAACACTGGAGGCAAGTTGTTCGAGTGGTTAATTGTTCTCACTGTTAGGAAATTTCTCCTTAATTCTAGGTTGCTTCTCTCCTTGATTAGTTTTCATCCATTGCTTCTTGTTCTGCCCTCAGGTGTTTTGGAGAATAGATTGACCCCCTCTTCTTTGTGGCAACCCCTGAGATATTGGAACACTGCTATCATGTCTCCCCTAGTCCTTCTTTTCATTAAACTAGACATACCCAGTTCCTGCAACCGTTCTTTATACTGTATTAGGAGCCATATAAAGTGAACGGATGAATGAATGAACTTGATTATTTGTTAATGTGTAAATGAATGCCTAAACTTAAATTTTAAAATCAACCTTCCAACTTCATGAGTACTGTTTTCAAAAGTTATACAGTATAGTTCTAACAGCCATCAATTTAGGCAAAGAAGGGGATGCACAGGTAGCCCTTGACTTATGACCACAATAAGTCACAAAAACTTTTGTTGTGAAAGGAGACATTTGTTAAGAGAATTTTGCCCCATTTTACGACCTTCCTGCCCCAGTTGTTAAGTGAATCACTGTAGTTGTTAAGATAGTAACATAGTTGTTAATTGAATCTGACTTTAACTTAAATACAACAAACCAGTTACCAAGCATCTGACTTTTTATCATGTGACCATGTGGGGAAGCTGCAACAGTTGTAAGAGTGAAAAATGGTCATAGGTCCCTTTTTTTTCAGTTTCATTGTAACTTCGAACGGTCACTAAATGAACTGTTCTAAGTCAAGGACTGCCTGTAATGACTTGTTCTGTGCTCAGGATACTTGAACATTGACGACTTGAGGTATATTTAAAGGCAAGCTCCTTCCTATCAGAGGAATTTATTTAATGTGTGGCGAAAAGAGAAAAGCTTCATTTCGCTTGGATTTTTAAATGAGTTTACCTTATAGGTAAAACAGAATTTATCTGGGTCAGAATGCAAATTTCTAGGATGGAGTTATGTTTATTTGTTTATTGATTTGATTTGATTTTTTTAACCCACCTTTATCATTGCATATAAACAACTCAAGGCAGTGAACAGACTTCATTGTCCTTCCTCCACACAAACATGTTTATTAATGAAAATAATTTACAACTACCATGTTTCCCCCAAAATAAGACAGGGTCAAACACAGCCCTGCTGCAGCCGTCAATGAAATTCAGTTTGACACCCCTGATCTAAGACAGGGTCTTATTTTCTTTTGACCCCCCAAAAGAAGTGCTTGGCCTTATTTTCAGGGAGGTCTTCTTATTTCTGAGGTGCAGGAGGCGGTGAGCGTGGTCACTTCATGGCTGCTGCTGTGTTGCAATATTTTCGGGGAGGGCGTATGCGCTCAAAAGCCTGATTGGGCTTATTATCCAAGGAGGTCTTATTTTCAGTGAAACTCATTTAACAACGCTCTTGCTTAGCAACCAAAATTTTGGACTCAATTGTGATGATAAATTCTTTCTTTCTTTCTTTCTTTCTTTCTTTCTTTCTTTCTTTCTTTCTTTCTTCCTTCCTTCCTTCCTTCCTTCCTTCCTTCCTTTCTTCCTTCCTTTCTTTCTTCCTTCCTTCCTTCCTTCATCCTTCCTTCCTTTCCTTTCCTTTCCTTTCCTTCCTGTTGGGTCACTGGCAGCGGTGGGCCAGATTAACTTCCAGGTACGCCGGTGGAACCCCCTCTCACCGGTTCTCTAAATTTCACCAACCGGCTCTTGCGAGTAGGTGCGAGCCTGCAGAAACCCACCACTGGATAGGAATAAAAAAAGCTTCATAGTAGGAAATATTTGAACTTGACTGATGTAGAAATAGAGCTGAATGTAAATGGAAAAATAAAAGTCTGAGTTACATTGAAATTGATAGACTCTTCTTATCACTGCTTCAAAATAAAAGCGTCAAGGGAGCAAGATATAAAGGTATTTCTAGGTTTCCATCATTCCAGCTCTGCAACCTAATAAGAGCTGGATCTCAGAACTCTTAAGTTGCTACCAAGGGTGCCGTTTATTCACAGACTGTCCCTTAATCGTGAATGAGTTTATAACATTTTAAAGAAGCTAGACTGACCTGATTAAACACAAAGGGCAAAAGGGTGTCCCATTTTAACCTACCTTAATTTTTAAGCAAAAGGACGAAGTTCAATCAGGGATCTTTTTTAACAAAAAAAAGGACAATAAGATATAGTAATTTCCCATATATGCAATATAAAAGCTTGTCCAGTATTTTAAAAGGAGAATCTAAATTGTCAAACTCAAGGCTTGGGGGCTGGATCCAGTCTGTGGGGTGCTTAGAACTGGCCCGCAGGGCTGGTCTGGAAACAGCAAAGGCCCACAGTGCCTCTGCCAGGCGGGCAGCCCTCCTGAGCTCTGTTTTTGCTGGCAGAGGGTTGCAGGAGTCTGTCATGGGTGAAAATGGAGCTTGGGAGCCTGTTTTCACTGGCAGAGCGCTCGGGCCACCACAGACGCCCCCGACACGAGTGATGTTGAACTGGCCATGCCTACCCTGGCCATGCCCCCCCCCCGGCGAGGTCAAACACAACCCTGCTGCAGCCGTCAATGAAATTCAGTTTGACACCCCTGATCTAAATCGTCCAGCATTGTTATTAAATTAAAATGCGACAAATTGTTGTCACAGTTTAAGTTCTTGGAAATAGATACAAAACAATAGGGGAGGGAAAAATATGTTTACAAAATGGTTAAATGTGATGGGGAAGGCCTGTTTATAGAAAAAATGTGCACAGTTTCAAGGCACTATGACATGCAGATTCCAAACTTTGATCTCCACCGATAAGCTCTTACCAAATGTTTTAATGATGAAGGCTTATGCAGAAATTTTGTTTGCTAGGAATGCATGTACGGGTGACTCCTTGAGCAGTTTAAAAGCATATTATTAAAATATATGTAGTTGGAAAAAATGTCCCAATTTCTGTGATAAAAATGAATGTTTTTCAAGAATGATTTTTTTTTCAGAGAATGCTTATTTTGACGACTGATGTATTCTTTCAACAATGGCAGGAAGTTACACCTAATATCTCCCTTTCATGGCAAGTGAGGGGGGGAATCAAAGATTAAACATAAAATACTTCAAGATGCAAAGAAAGGAGAACTGAGACTGCCTGATTTGAAAATGCATGCTGCTTCTTTTGGATAAAAGAGTTGGTTCTGCTGAGAAATAAGATCTTAGAATTAGAAGGTCATAATTGGAGGTTTGGGTGGCAGGATTTCCTAAAAATGCCTTTATGGGTCTCAGTACACGTATTTTGCAGGAAAGAAATAGTAGGTAAAGAAAGATGGTTAATTTATTGATATATCGATGAAGATGATTGATAGTTGTTAGAATAGGAATGGGGAGAATTTAAAATGAAATCAATAGAGCAATTGGCTGCAGAAGCACTGGTGGGATTCAAATATTTTTGCTACTGGTTCAGTGGCCGTGGCTAGGTGGGGGGCATGTGACTAAGTGGCCATGGCCAACCTGATGTCACTCACACCCATGCCCACTCTGTCACATCACTCTCCCCACCAAGCCACACCCACAGGAAAAGATAGGATTTTTTTTAGGATTTCTCGCTATCTGCCCCAGCCCTCCCTTCACTAGTCAACCCCGTTTCCCTTCCTAAACCCCGTCCCTAGCCCCGCTTCCTCCCACCACCACCACCACCTCTTTGGTTGCTTACCTTCTGCGGCTGGTCCAGAGTCCAGAAGGCAAGCTGCCCGGAGTTTTTGGTGGCCCCCAGCCAGCCACTGCTGCTGGGAAGCAGCTGGCTGGCAAAGGAACCTCCCAGCCGCCTCCTCTTTGTGAGCCGCTTTGCAAACTGGCTCTCAAAGAGGCATCAGCTGGCCACAGACTGCTAAAAAGTCCCCGGTCGGTGAAAAAGCTGCTGTCGCCACCACCATTTTCTTCACGCTTCCCCATCCCATTGCCCTGCAAGTCCGCTTGGACTTGCAAGGCAATGGGATGTGCATGCACAATGAAAATAGCGCTAATGGCAGCAGCTTTTTCACCGACGGGAGGATTTCCAGCAGCCTGTGGCCAGCCACCTCGTCTTTGAAAGTTGGTATGCAAAGCATCGGGGCGAGTGAATAGCAACCCAGTGGGTAGGCTGAGCAACCAGCAACGGGGGATTCGCTGAACTGGGCAATATTTCTGCCACTGGTTCAGGTGAACCGGTGCGAACTGGCTGAATATCATCTCTGTGCAGAGGGATATTGTTTTCATCAATTTGCACAGTTAAAGGAAAGTTTTAAGGTAAATAAGTAATAGGACATCTGGAAGTGAGCAGCAGAAGATAGTATTAGAAGTTGGACTATGTGCAAATGATGAACATACAATTGCTAAAAAGCATACAGTTGTATTGAAATATGAAAGAGAAGAAGTGAAGAACTGTGTGATAAAGACTTTGGATACCACATATCCAAAGTCTGGTTATAAGTCAAGATGGAACAGTGGGAAAATATGTGGATCATATGGCAACATTCAAGTGGAAAACAATCATAAGTAACCTCCAATGGTTATAAGTCAAGGACTACCCGTAGTCGCTTTCTGAAGAATTATAATGAACTGGCCTTTCTTTCATCCGTAGAATTTAGGACTCTAATGACCCCACTCCCAGCATTTCTCAGGATTGGTGATGTTGATAAATGCCTCTCACGGTAGTTGTTCGGCATCATCCGGAGAGCCTAAAGTTCCCTGCTTTTAAAATTGTTCCATAGATTGAAAGGGAAACGAACGTAATTGAAACTGGCAGCTGCTTTCAGAGGCAACCTGACACCGTTTGACACTTTTTTTATTTAAGAGGATCAAAAATAATAGTTGAGACGGGGAATCTACTGTGCAAACCTTTCAAAAGACGTGGTCTGGAACATGCAGAGATGATTTAGAAATGCTGAGTCATTGCTGTGAGTGTTTTAGAAGCTTTTGGTGACTTTCTCTGCATTGATATATTTGCACAAGGTCTTTTTTCTGCGCAAGGAAGTCTCCATACATTGCAAGCCTCCTTGTTGGGAGGGCTTATAGTATATTTCCTGGCTTCCTGGCCATTCACTAGCAGTAGTGTGCACGAACAGACAGATATCTGTACAGTAGATATTATGTTATCTTTCATGCGATGGTAAATGATAGCAAAATTAAAGCCAGGACACTTAACTGCTTTTCAGAAGAGTATCTTCTTTTCCTTCCTCAAAGGTCAATGTTCCCCAAGTTGAAAACCTCTCAAGAGATTTCACTGTTAAAACATGGATGAAATCAACTTACCTTTGCTACCCGCCCTCTGGAACAACCTGCCCCCCGACCTTCGTACAACTAAGGACATAGGCCTTTTCCGTCGGGCATTAAAACACACTTATTTCAGACGGAAGGAACGGACCTCCGTTCCTTCCGTCTGAAATTGGAAACGCACTTCTTCTGCTTGGCCGGCCTAGGGTAGCCTCTCTACTATAGTATTATAGGGTTATAGGATTTTAGTGAATTGGTATTGGGGAATTTTAGCGCAGGGTTTACTGTTTAATTTGTTTTTATTTAATTGTTTGTATTTTCATGTGTATTTATTGTTTTAACTTCCCTGTGCACCGCTCCGAGTCCCCTTGGGGAGAGGGAGCAGTCTAGAAATTAAATTATTATTATTATTATTAAGTGGCCGGCCTGGCATAGTTTTTAAATTGATTTTGGCATAGTTTTTTAAATTGATTTTAGTGATAGTTTTTAATTAGAATTTTAGCACGGGTTCGCTTAATTTAATTTACTTTTAACATTTTATTATATTTATTGTATTGTGTTTTTACTGTTCCCTGTGCACCGCCATGAGTCCCAAAATTGGGAGATAGGGCGGTATATAAATATGAACAAATAAAAAATAAAATAAAATAAATTTCCTGACATCAGTAAAGCATTATGCAATTACAAATATTCCTTAGTAATCTTGCACTGATATAAGAAAACATTAAACATTCAGTATGCTAATTAGAAGCTTTTTAAGTTTGCACCATCTTTGCTAAAAGTTACTTGCTAAACTTGCTCTTGATCTTTAAAATGCATTACATATATCTAGAGATTATGTGGTTTCATGCCCAAATATAGTTTACTGATAGCAGTGTTTCCTCATATGTACTTTAATGTATTATAAAAATACACAGCCAACATAATGTAAGTTGCAACATCACTGCAGTAATTGCAACAACTTTTTTTTAAGTATACACAAGTTGAATGTCATTGCACATTGTGGAACACACTGCATACATAAATTAGCTTTTTAGCTGTGGGCTGAAAAGTACTCCAGTTTCTAAATGGGAGAAACTAGTCGCCACTAATTTTAAGACAATAGCTAATATAATTTAATTAGAATTACTAGGAAACTCTGTTGAGAAATGGATAGTTCTTTCCTCAAATCAGTGTTGTATTAGAAATTATACCATGGAAATCTTTAATAATGAAACATAACTTGTCATAAAGAAGTAAAATAACATTGAATGAAAGAGAAGAACACAAAAGCAACTTGTCATGCATTCACCAGAAGAAGAGTTGTCACCGAGGAAGATAGGCCAGGAAATTCAACATTTTCCTGAACAAGATTTGGGCCAATGTTACTCCTTGTAGCCCTGGAGAAATTTAGATTTGCCATGTAGACATCCAGTATGCGCAAATAATGTTGTTACTGACTGCATACTCATTCTCATTGGAAAAGAAAGCAATGACATCTACTCTACTTTGCCTAATTGATTTTACTGATCAAATCAGCCTTGATAAGAATGGATGTCATAATGAAACAGGTTCATCCACCTTGAGGGAAGGCACTTGTTTGAAATGAGGCCTATGTCTTTCTGGATTTCTGCTTTTTGTTAGACCTTCCCTCCGTGATGTCCTGTTGCGTGAATCCTGACCTAAATGGCCTCGAGACCACTCATTTATGGGGTGCCTCAGGGGTCGGTCCTCTCACCCATCCTGTTTAACATCTACATGAAGCCGCTGGGTGAGATCATCCGTGGTTGTGGGGTAGAGTACCATCTGTACGCTGATGATACTCAGCTGTACATATCTACCCCCAACCACCCCAACGATGCCGTCGAAGTAATGTCCCGGTGTTTGGAAGCCATGCGGCTCTGGATGGGAAGTAACAAACTTTGGCTCAACCCATCCAAGACCGAGTGGCTGTGGTTTCCGGCGTCTCGGCATAGCCAGCTCATTCCATCGCTGGTTATCGGGAGCGAGTCATTGGCCCCCGTGGAAAGGGCTCGCAAATTAGGCGTCCTCCTGGATTCGCGGCTGTCCCTGGACAACCATGTGACGGCCGTGACCAGGGGGGCATTCTACCAGGTTCGCCTGGTACCCCTTTCTTGACCGAGACGCCCTCCGCACTGTCACTCAAGCACTCGTGACGTCTCGCTTAGACTATTGTAACACTCTCTATATGGGGCTCCCCTTGAGGTGCACCCGGAGGCTCCAGTTGGTTCAGAATGCGGCTGCGTGGGGGATTCTGGGAGCTTCTCGTTACTCCCACGTAACACCTCTCCTGCGCGAGCTGCACTGGCTACTGGTGGCCTTCCGGGTGCGCTTCAAGGTGCTTGTCACCATCTTCAAATCGCTCCATGGCTCGGGGCCTAGCTACTTGCGGGACTGTCTCCTGCCACATACCTCCTTGCGTCCGATACGCTCCCACAGAGAGGGCCTACTGAGGGTACCAACCGCCGGTCAATGCCGGCTAGCGGTGCCCAGGGGTAGGGCCTTCTCTGTGGCAGGGCCGGCCCTCTGGAACGACCTACCCCACGAACTTCGCACTATCACGGACCTTCCCCTCTTTCGCCGTTCACTTAAAACATACTTTTTTCAGCAAGCTGGTCTTGCTTAATAGTTTAGACTTTTTGTAATATAGCTTCTGCCAAACACGTGAATGGATGTTAGATTTTTAGGGGGAATTTTAGCACAGGCTTTGATTTAATTCTTTTTATCTATTTATTGTATTTATTGTATTTTTATTATTGTTGGTTTTAAATTCCTGTGCACCGCCCTGGGTCCATTTCGATGGAGAAGGCGCAGTATATAAATTGAAATAAATTAAATTAAATTAAATTATTTTTAGTTTCCAAAACAGACACAACATAAAAAATCCTCTTTCTTTACGTACTGTGTATCAGTTGGTTACAAAAGGGAAATTTTCATGCATTTCTTTCATAGTCACCCGTAATTCATGCAAATTCTGGAATTTTAAATCAAATATATTGGTACATATTGCCATCATCATACCCCCATTCTCGTTTCATTGCGGTTTCTTTCCTTTCTGCCCATAGTGCAGTGCGAGATTGAATAAGTTAACCCTTTTTTCACCTTCTAGTTAAATTCTTTTCTTCACTTCAGTTCCTCACCATTTTTTCCCCACTTTTTTCTAACCATTGATACCACAGCTCCCAATTTTCCCCTCTCCTCTTTGTGTTCATTTTTTAATAATTTAGATAACATATCTAATTTGGCACAATCAGTTATCTTATATATTAGGCTTTCTCCTGACGGAATGGTATGGTACTTATGACCATTTTTCATTATGACTGTTGTACCATCCCTGTGGTCACGTGATCAAAATCCAAACCCTTGGCAACTGATGTGTATTTATGATGGTTGCTGTGTCCTGGGTCACATGATCCCCTTTTGCGACCTTCTGACAAGCAAAATAAATGGGGAAGCCAGATTAACTTAACAACTGTGTCATCGATTTAACAACTGCAGCGATTCACTTAACAACTGTGGCAAGAAAAGTCATAAAATGGGGTAAAGCTCACAAGTGTTTCATTTAGTAACAGAAATGTTGGGATCGATTGTGGTCATCAGTTGAGGACTACCTCTAATCCTCTTGTGATATTTGGCCTTAAGCTATAGCAGTGCAGGTGTTGAACTCAATCAGTCTGATTCAAGAACACTCTTAATCATGGGAGCTCACAGGGGTATTTGATTTGATGCAGAGTTACTGATGTGGGGATGAAATGAAATACCTCATAGCAGAAAGGCATGGTATTGAACAATAAAAAGTAATTGCCTACTCCCAATTCCTGTCACCTTCAGGCTTATTTTTCAGTCTTCTTATTCTCTAGGGTGATACCTGTTTGGGGAAAGAATTGGAGGTGTTGTTTTTTTTATAATGCATTCCTGCATTATACATTATACTTCCTGCTTGCACAACCTTTTTACTTTGCTGCAGAAAGAGCTGGCTCCACATATAAAGCAGTTGTGCAAACCTGAAAAAAGATGCAGAGAGAGGGGCTTGGAGCACACTCTCGTGTGTTGTAAAGCGCCTGTTGGGAAAGGCTTGTGAAGCCTTGTTGTTTTCAGTTTCTTCTCTAATGAACTCACATTGCTTTTTCTTTGCTGGTTTTTCGGACGGCAAGATCCATGTTTACTATTATCTTGTTATTCAAACATTTGAACATGGAGTTTACAGACCAACCATAGGTATGTGTTGCTGCTGATGGACTCCTCTAGTGAGGAGTCCTATGAGTTTGCTCTGGAGGAGGAGGGCGACCTTGAGAGAGCAGAGAGCCAGGCTGGTCATCAGGAGGCACCTGGGTCTTGGAGTAGTGGGGAGGATCAAGGCCAGTTTGTCCCTGATGCTAGAGTGAGAAGGGCTGAAAAAAGGATGCTAGAGTGAGAAGGGCTGAAAAAAGGAGGAAGCGAACTTGGAGGATTTGAATTAGTCCCAGCTGCCTAATGACTGCCCCACTCCCAAGAGGGTTTAAAAGGAAGTCTTTGCTAAGAAAGTCCTTGCAGAGAACAACGTTGGATTTCTAGGGTCGTGTTTATTCGTGTTGATTTTCAGATTCATGTCTAGTTGAGTTAGGAAGCTTTGTATCTGTTCAGAGTCATTCAGGTAAGCAGCCAAGAGAGTTAGTGGCAGGCAGCCAGTCTTGTGTTAGTCGGAGAAAGGGGGGGTCAGAACAGGCATGCAAACCATCCAGCATGCCATGATGTTCCATATAAACCAAGACTTCTCTGAACACTATTGAATCTTAATTTGTTTTAAGAAAAACAAAACAGTCAACTGGACCTCTGAGAGTTATTTCTGAAACAACCTCTGTGTGATTAGAACTCCAAAAGACCTTGTTTCAGGAAATGTTATATTTTTGTCAATGGTTTCAGGGACTGATTCCCTTTCAGATATACAGTATCAAGGAACAATGACTGATATCGTAAGAATGTGAGGAATTGGTGTGCTTAAGGAGACTGAATGGCATAGTGGAAGCAAGTTAGTTTCTTTTGTCCAATGCTGTTGGTATTGATAGTGTCCTTAACTCCCTGTGAGGAAACAGAGATCCAATGAGAAGCCTTCCTGAAGAGAAGATACAAGAACCACTTGAAATGATATCATGATGGCTTTATAAATAATGCAGCGTTAAAGACAGCATAACTCCTCTCTACCAAATATTGCCACGTTCTCTCTTTTGACATCCCATGGGCATAATTGGTCTCTGTGGAGCTAGAGCGCTGGTCTAACCAATCAGCATATTTCCTCCTTCTAGCCTTCCTTCCTTTTCAATGTAGTGCTGCTCAGACTTCTTGAATCTTATGTTCTGTGACTCACAGAAGCTTCTTTCTATTTTTATATTCCTTTCTCCCAATGTTTTACTGTATAAAATCGTGTTACATAAAATGTGGATGATCAAGGAGCCTGTTTTCTCAATGAACACGGTTTCTAAATAGTTGGGTGGCCATTTAGAAGAAATACAGGATTAATACACTAGCTTGGAAAGTGCAAAAGGGCTATGATTAATTGTAGGTGTCAAAACTTTAGGGAATAGAACAGAATTCACACTTAAAGACTTAGGCAGCTTCTAAAGCTGTAGGTGTGGCCTATGGAGACATACCAATCTGTACTTTGTAATGGGAGAGGAGACCATAGTTGAATACTTGACTAGTAAGTATATTCACTAGAAAGCCAACTTGTTGTAATCAGGGGTGGGATTTTATTGGTTTAACAACCGGTTTGCTGAGCGTGTGTGTTCACGCTTTGCTCGCGCACGCACCAGGACTAGCGCTGCACGCGCATGCACAATCCAGAGAATACTTACCTTCCAGATTGCTGCTTGGGAAGGAAAACAGCTGAGCTGCGGCAAACCACTCTGTCGCCTGACTCAACTGAGAAGGTAAAGGTAGATAAAGTGCAGGGGCGGTCAGGCAATCCCACTTGATAGTGGGATCGCTCCCAGTTGATCCCAGGTTCGCTCCCAGTTGATCATCAGAGCTACCGGTTCAGGAGAACAAGTCCGAACCAGTAGAATCCTACCTCTGGTTGCAATATAGGTAGTCTTCAACTTACAACCACAATTGAGCCCTAAATTTCTAAGCTACCGTAAATGAGACAGTTGTTAAATGAATTTTATCCCATTTTATGACCCTTTTTGCTACAGTTGTTAAATGAATCACTGCAGTTGTCAAGTGAATCTGGTTTCCCCATGGACTTTGCTTGTCAGAATGTCATAAAAGTAAATTACATGGCTCAAGGACACTGCAACCATCATAAATGTCAGCCAGTTACCAGCATCCGAATTTTGATAACATCATGATACGGATGCTGCAATGGTTGTAAGTGTGAACAAATATTATAAATCACTTTTTTTCAGTGCTGTTGTGACTTCGAACATTGCCTAAAGGAATGGTTGTAAGCTGAGGACTACCTGTATTAGGAGGCAAAAATAAGAGTTGTGAGGCTAAAGATTCAAGTTCATATGATGAAAAGTCATTAGGTAATTTTGGGTCAGTCGGTGGCTGTTAGCCCAGCCTAACTTTCAACATTACTATTTTAGGAATAAAATAGAGATCCACATGTAAGTTGCTTTGATTGCCTGGAGGAAATCTATATATAATAATCACTTGACATCCATGGTGCAAGGACAAAAACTAGATTTCATTGTATTACTTTATATATTCATATAATTAAAATTACATTGTTTGTACCGGCATGCATGGGATGGATCAAAAAACCAAAATGGTGGTCGCAACAGTGCAACTGAAGCCCTTCCCCTTTGTACACGCACCAATGTTGCATTAAGACTTTGCCTGTAGTTCTGCAATCACCATCTTGCGTTTCTGACTACCGTGTTTCCCCAAAAATATGACAGGGTCTTACATTTTTTGTGACCCACAAAATATGGCCTTGGGCTTATTAGAGGAGGAGGGCTTATTGATTTTGGTTGCCGGGTGGCTGCTCCCTTGTGACCGGGCTCCCGAAGAGCCGGGCACAGCCTCAGGGGTGAAGCAGCCATGAGGTGACTATGCTCACGAGCAGCCACCCAGCAAACCCCCTCTCCAGCCAGGCAGAGCACCATTCACTGACCTAGGGAGTATCCCTAAGGCGCCAAGCATGCGGTGTACTGCTCGGCCCCCAGTTCCCGTGGCTTGGCACATTCAGGATACCCTCTAGGTCAATGCATGGAGCTCTGCCCAGCTGGAGAGGGGGGTTGTGTGAGCGCCTGCTCCGTCCCCAGCTTCCATGCCTCCCAGCCTCACCATGCCCTTGGCCAGTTCTCCTTGTAGGACTAGGGCACCACTGCCAGTGCCACCCTGCTCCAAGTAAAACTTCTTCTCCAGCTTCCAAACCCTGGAATTCGGCTTCCGATTCTTCTAGCAGCGGCCGCTCTAGGAGTGTGTTCTATGGTTATGGGCAGGCTGCCGGAAGACTGCCCATAACCATAGAACACACTCCTAGAGTGGCCACTGCTAGAAGAATCGGAAGCCAAGTTCTGGAGTTTAGAAGCTGGAGAAGAAGTTTTACTTGGAGCTTGGTGGCAGCAGCGGCGGCGGCAGCGGCGGCGGTGCCCTAGTCCTGCAAGGAGAGCTTATTTGCGGGAAGGCTTACATTTTTGTCCACAAAGAAAAATGTGGCATGGACCTATTAGCGGGACATGTCGTAGTTTTGGGGAAACACGGTACCTCTGTAGACATAAGTGTACATAGAATTTATTTTTAGTAATTAGTACTTAATGAAATAAGATCAAGCTTCATTTCCCCCCCTGCTCCACTCACAATTATTTTGGGTCTAGGGATAGTCCTTCCATTTAACATACCTCTCTAAAGTCGAACACAATTTTCAACCTAGAAAAAAGAGAGAGAAAAGAGGAAAGCCCTAGTGTATAATAAAGACTATTATTTCTTCTTCTTCTTTGCAGTGTTTTCCACAAAGCATATTCCCTTTATCACTGACTGCTATTCTGTGCCATTAATGCAACATTTTGAACAAAAGAAGAGTGTAGAATAGTGCTAAGCTACTTACCTTTCAAACAAACAGTCCAAAGCCAAGCAACAGCGTCTTAATGCTATTTCAAGACTAACATTTAAATTAATAGTTGTGGCATACGAGAAAATTGTCGCTTAGTGGACTATAAGCACGTGAACAGAATAAAGGCCCAGCTAACAGACACCCAGAAGCAGTCCAAAACAAATGTAAAATACATTTACCGTATTTGTATCCAGAAAAAAAGTACTCATACAATTATTAGGGCAGATTATACTGACCTTTCCATTGTTCTGCTGTGCTATGCAAGCTTGAACATTATCATTAAGCTTCCTGTAGTAGCTTGGTGGTCACACAGTCTACATAGAGATTTGTTAAAGCAATATGGTTGCCAAAGAAATTAGGTTGGAAAACTTTATGTTCAGCACTCCCTCTTATACATTGATAAAATGGGAAACCACAAAGAGAAATTTCAGGCTTTAAGAGCAAAGGGAAAATTACCTCAAAAATGTGACTTGGAGTTACAGGGCTGAGGACTGTTTAAGCTACAATTTCAGGAACTGAAATCAGGAGAAGTAAAACTTTATAGGCCAAGAGAATGCTCGGCATTTTCAAAATAGGTTGAACGAGAAGCCTGTTTTTGTTTTTGTTTTTTTTAGTAAGCAGCCTCAATTAAAATGTGTTGCCACGGCCATTATTGACAAACTCTTATCTAGGTCAAAACTATCTCTATATTCTCACTGTAAATAATTTTCACTCTCCTATTTTGCTTCTTGCAACTTGTTTCCTAAGAGAGAGATGGAAAACCATTTAATTACATGGACTTGAGTAGTGAAATAACTGAACTCTTTTACATGGTCTAGTACCTTTGCTGATCAATTATGGTCGCTATGAAAATAAGGGACAAAGGACCGCAATTAGTTGTATATATTTACTTAACCCTTGGCTGTGTAATGTTTGTCTAAGTATCCGGATACCATGCTGATTACTGTTAATTTGTGTCAGGTTTTGCAGCACAAATTCAGACAAATCCCACTTGTGAGTAACCATATTCTTCTACAGGGTGTGAAGGAAACCAAGTGTGTGGGGCAGGGGTAGTGTTCATTTACCTTCCCTACCGGTTCACAAATGTGAGCATGTGGGCTCGCTTCTTGCGCGCGCACCAACTCTACACATGCGCTCAGACTTTCCCGCGTGCACTTTTGGTTAAAAAGGGGCCTAAATGGGATGCCACAGAGCCAGGATGGGTGGGCTAGGTGACCTGCAATTTCCGCTACCGGTTCGAGTGAACCGGTCTGAACCAGTAGAATACCACTTCTGTTGTGGGGAGAAGGTTGTCTCTGCCTTCTTTTGCCTCTTTCCCCAAGGCAGAATTATAGAACTTAATGTCTGAATTACTTCTTAAAACTATTAGCAAGGATAATTTTTTTTTAAAAAAGATTGTCAGCAAATAAAGATTTTAAGCTTCATTTGCCATGCCCTGAGAAATTAATTTTCGAACCTGGGGAGAGCCAGGATCCTTAATGATCTTTAAAATGAAATGAGGGAAAGGAAAGGAAGCTTGAGTTAAGAAACAAAAATTTGGCAGAGGAGACAAATTATCAGACGTTCTGATCCTTGGATGAAACATGTTGAAGATAAAAATCCTTTTTAAAAAAACCCACAAGCACATACACAATCTGCAACATAATAATAACTGCGCTGTGAAGGGCTTATTTAAAAATGACTGTACATAAAGAAGAAAGTTCACAATATCTTTTAATTACTGTGAAGAATCCATGCCTTATAACATTTCAACTGAAAGATGGCACTTTCCAGCAGCAGGAAAATATCGGAAATCATGCTGAGATAATGCTGATTTAAAATAAACTGTGCCATATTTGAATTACCAACAAGGAAACATTTTTATAAGAAATTGTCTGCTGATCATGAGGTTTACCCAGGATTGAGATTAAATTGGATGCTTCTATTCAAGAGCTGATCAGGTGCTTTATTACTGTAGGTTCTGTTTCTCCTTACAATATAAGAGTATTGCCCATTTCTCCTCTAAGCTGATGGAATGCTAAAGCAGATAGTTTGCAAATTTCAGATGCAAAACTATTTCATTACTTTTAAGCTTTCAAAGTGAAGCTTAGAGTAAAGCTTAAAGGAATGCAAGCAGTGGGGGGATCCTGCTGGTTTAACAACAGGTTCAGTGATCGCAAGCGGTTTTAACAAAACTTACCTTCCATGTGACTTTTGCGGAGTAACACAGCTGAGGCATGACAATCTGCACTGCCGCACAAATCAGCTGAGAGGATATAGGTAAGTAAAGTGCAGGGGTAAGTGGGTGGGCCAACCTGATTATCAGAGTGAATCAGTTTGCTCCCCAGCTGATCGTCGGAGCTACTGGTTTGCCCAAACCGGTCCAAACCGGCTGAATACCATCCCTAAATGCATGTATTCTATTTACAAACCTTTTTAGTTTGTTTGCTCATATATGACCTGACTGGCTCAAAGTTGACTCAGACTTCCAACCTTCCGGGGTCAGTAAAATGGGGATCCAGATTGTTGGGGGCAATATGCTGACTCTGTAAACTGCTCAGACAGTGCTGTGAAGCACTATGAAGCTGTATATAAATCTAAATGCTATTGCTATTGCTATATTGCTTCTAGAATCAACATTAGTAGTCCCATACGGTTGATTTTTTAAATCCCCAATCATGACAGTGTAATAGAGACAAATCTTTATGCATAAAAGTGTCTAGTCAATACATGATAGTCTCGTGGCAATAAATAAATATTTATTTACTTAAATTTATTGTATTCTTCCAGTGGAGCCTGGAAGAATACAAAACTAGGAAAAACATGAGAACAGCTAAATGCATTGAATCATACAAACTCCTGGCTAAAATAACCTAAGAGACGGCAAAAACAATAATGCCAATCAGGGGGCATTGAACAAATGATAAATATCAGCCCCACCCATTATTTCCACTATCGATTCGGAGGAACAGGTCTGAACTGGCTGGATGCCACCTCTGCTGCTGATCAATGAAAGCATATTTTGTCTGCCCAGACCACAGGAATATTCCTCACCATGGCCCTGGAGATAATCCTGTGGCCTGGACACTCCAGAATAGGGAGTGGTCACCCTGAACAGGGCCGTTGCATAGTAAGGGTGAAGAAATAGCGGCATGTTTTATCATGGGAATTTTGCAGTTAGGTAGAGATGCAACCAGAAGCTTTTATCAAATTAAATAAACCTTCGTGCAACTTAGCCATTTTGAATTAAAGGGCTTGTAAAGCTATAGTAGGACTATTTTGTGGTTTATGACAACCTTGAGAGCCATCAGCTAAAGTTTGCAAAACAATAACTCAGGCTGATGGATAAACAGAGCAGGATAACCTCTGAGAGTATGCTCACCCCAGGAATTTGTAATCAGTATTTGTCTCAAACTCACAAAACTGCTGTGGTTTTTTTCTTCAAGCTATATTTTTCATCAGCTAACACTGAGAAGAGGGGGAGGAATCGGGTGGCCTATTGTGTATTGCCAGGCTATTCGGAGTCAGAAACCTTGACAGTTTGTTCCAAAACATCTAAAGATCTACTCCTACCTATCCCTGATGTAGCCTCATCTGTTCACATCTGTACAATATTCCTAGGGAGAGAAAACACACATGAGTATTAGCAGAACTCCAACCTATATCTGGATGCCGCCCCAATCAGTAGGTTATGTATTGAAAACTGAGAACACAAGGCAATCCACTTGGTTGAGAAGAAGAGAAGAATCATCTGAGTAGCAGTTACTTGATTGAAGGTTATCTTCAAAAGACATGCTCTTTCAAAAGCACAGAAGATGAATCTGCCAATTTTAATAGACGGAAATGTGAGGATTGTTTTTATCAGAGCTGTTCACCTAGTTTAAGTAATTAAAAAACACTAGGCAATGAAAGAAAGGAACATCTAAGAATCTAGTAATAATAATAATCTTTATTGTCATTGTAATAAAATAAAAAATTACAATGAAATTGGTTTGAGCTTTGTGCTAACATTTGCATCAGGTGGTACATCTCATTATGAAATATATTAGAAAATGTTTGCCGCTCGGGTTTTACATTTTGGTGTAAAACCTGTGGTTTGTTCTCCAAGCTTGTTTCAATTTAGTTTCTGAACATTTTGTTACCAGACTAGGTTACATCATCAGTAGGATTTTCTTGTCCTATTCTCCTTAGCTTATAAATGTCTTGTGTGCCAGTTTGGTCAGTCGGTCACGTGATGCGTTGTTTGTTTGGAATTATATTTTCGGAGCAGCTGATTGGTTCCCTTGTTGATTGGTTGTTCAAATGATCTGGTTTCTTAAGTATTCATATGCTGGAGCTACACACTATCTCATTGCCTGGGATCAGTTTTATGCGTGAGAAAGAAAAATAACATTGACTCCCCTTCGTAGATATTGACATAAGGAGACGAGATAATGGTGAATTAACAACTCGCGTATACTGAAAAATCCACGCACACAGACCAGAGTCTAAATTTCACAAGCAACCACCCCACTGCACACAAGCAGAGCTGCATCCAGACCCTTTTCAAAAGAGCCAAAACACACTGCAGCACCAAGTCATTAAGAAAGGCAGAAAAGAAACACTTTTTCAATGTTTTCCTCCGCAATGGCTAGCCAAAACTTTTCATACTACAATGCTTGTCACCCAAACCCTGACAATAGACACAGCCAAACACAACACAAAAACAAATCCTGCCATACATCAAAGAAAAATCCAAAATGACTGACAGAATACTGCAACCCCTAGGAATAATGAAAGCTAACAAACCCGCATTTACACTCAGAAAAGAGCTATCTAAAGTCAAAAACTAAGTACAGAAAACAGGCGACAGCAACACAGTATACAAAATCAATTGCAACAATTGTAACTAATTCTATGTGGGGCAAACAGGAAGGCAGTTGAAGACAAGGGTTCACAAACATCAACTAGTAGTTAAATGGCACGACAAAAACCACTGATCTCAAACCACATTGATAATAACACCAGTTCGATTTGGGAGGAAGAAAAATCATTGGCCATGCCAGAACTTGTCACACACACGAATTTATCAAAGCCTGGTATCCAATTAACAAGCATATTGATCTAGATCAGGGGTGTCAAACTCAAGGTCTGTGGGCCAGATGTGGCCCGCAAGGTGCTTAGATCTGGCCCACGGGGCCACCCTGGAAACAGTGAAGGACTGGCCCGTGGTGTCTCTGGCAGCGAAAATGCAGCTCCGAGAGGCCGTGCAAGCCCTGGCTGGGCTCTGTTTTCAGCCGCAGTGGCCTCCTGCAGCCCTCTGGCAGTGAAAACGGAACCCAGGAAGTGACGTCAAGCTGCCCATGCCCATCCCGGCCACACACAACTTGCCCCCCACCCCGAGATCAAGCACAATCCTGATGTGGCCCTCAATGAGATCACGTTTGACACCCCTGAGCTAGATCCAGCCTATGAATATGTAAGAAACCAGATTATTTGAATGACCAATCAACAAGAGAATCAATCAGCTGCTCAGAATTTAAATATAGCTCTAAACCAGGGGTGTCAAACTCATTTTTGCTCAGAACGCTCAGGCCACAGGCGCCTCTAACACAAGTAACCACACAGACTCTGACCATGCTGGTCAAGATGACCATATCTACTCTAGCTATGCCTACCCCACCCCTACCCCCTGAGTTCAAACGCAACTCTAATGCGGCCCTCCATGAAATTGAATTTGACAGCCCTGCTCTAAACAAAACAATCAATCACATGATCAACTGACCAAAGTGGCACACAGGGAATTTATAAGCTAAGGAGACGAGGGCAAGAAAATCCTGATAATATTACTTAGTCTGGTAACAAAACATTCAGAAACTAAATTGAAACAAGCTTGGAGAGCAAAACACTGCCAACATTTCAGTATACTACTTGTTGAGGGGAACATGCTGATTGCTAACCACTTAGAGAGGACTGTGCAGTGGTGTATAAGTTTAAGTGCTATTGCTATTATACAGTCTTATGAATGAAATTTGTCATAATTGGGAGCTGGAGAAAACAGATGATTTCATCCTATAAGTGGTGGGTTGCTCAGAGTTACTCAGCACTTAAAATAAATTCTACAAAATCAGAAGTGAAGGAAATTGAAAGGAAATCTATATATTTTCTAATGTGCTCATCATTTTCTGCTGGAATTACTAAGGTAGAAGAGGGCATTATCTGAATTCCTCCAAAATGAGTCCCATAAGATAATGTTTAATTTGATTAATGAGAAAATTGATTAAATACTTTGGTATGGCTACATTAACTGCATCTAATGAATTAGGCAAACTTTCAGAAGAGGCGCTTTCCAATTTAAGGGAAATCACCTGTCTTTGACTCATTAAAACAACTGTATTGTGTCTCGCATTCTTTGCCGCTGCTTCATAAGTTGCTCCCCACTGACTCGGTGCCAATGCATTGCCACTTGGCTTTCTCAGGAAGGGGTGGTAGCGAGAAGCAGATTGTCTAGGGATAAGCAAACACATACAATGCAGAGTCAACTTGAGAGAGCTTATGCAGCAGCCGATGCAAGCCTAAAAAAGACGTAGCTGCTTTAATGATCTGGAGAGAAATATAGCCTCTTATGTATTGTAAAACACCTCTTTACAAATATGTTTGCAGCTTTACTACTTATCTTGTTTTAGTTCCTTTTTAATAAAACCAGAACTCATATATATCTCGATCTATCCACAAAGCTTTCCTGAGAGCATAGGGATGGAGTTGCCTCTGAACACTGTCCCATTTCTAGAAACATTTCTGGATCCATGGTACTTCTCAACCCCCCAATCCCTTTATCTGACTCTGTTTCTCCTTCACCTTATTTGTATTGTAAGAAAGTGAATGTAAGCACTCCTGACTTGGAAATGCTTCCCATTTTTTCCCCACATTCTATGTAGTACCAAATTCTATGCAGGCAGGTTAAAAAAGAAAAAAGAAGTACCATTATTAAAAGTATTTTTTTATATCTTCCTATGAGTGGTCTTGAAAATCAATCTTGTAGAAAGATTGAGTACACATTTGAACAATACAGTAAAAAGGGTTTTACTGTCATATGCTTGGCTCACATCAGATGCAGCATTGATGGTGATGGATAAACTTTTCACAGTTCCCTCTTTTCCTGTCGCTTTCATTGTGCAGATGACAAGATTTTTGGCAGTAGCATTTAGGTTTCAGAATTCATGTCGCTATCTGAATTAAATGGTCTTTTGGAATTCTCTTTTGTTGGTCATTATGAAAAATGCAGAAGATTTGATGTGGACATGAAATGGCGATTCCTGTGTTAAGGTTGGGTGGGTGGAAATTAAATAAAGTCATGATGGTGGATGCTTTTGAAGCTCGGTCTCTTTATAACAAGGGTTGTGTATAGTGTGTGTGTGTGTGTGTGTGTGTGTGTGTGTGTGTGTGTGTGTGTTATGTCAAAGCACCTGATATGCCCAAGTATGGGAGGGAGCATACTGCTTCCCTTTTGCCTTTCAGCTCCACAATAGGAGCCTTCCAGGTAGAAAACTATTTTTGTGTTGCATTTGTGCTGATAAATAAATAGAGTCTAGTATAGATCTATTTCAAGCTATTTAGCTCTCATCAGCTAGCCATACCCTTACTGGGATTCGAACCTGGGCTGTTTTTACATATTAGCCAGTTATATTAACCTCTAAGCCACAAGCTCTCCTCCCTTATCAGCTGAGCCAAAGACAAAACTGTTTTTTCTGCCTGGAAGTCTCCTAGGGTGGAGCTGAAGGGCAAAAGGGAAGCAGTATGCTGCCTCCCATACTTGGGAATACCAGGTGCTTTGACATAACACTTAATTATTTCCTTGGCTCAGCTGATAAGGGAGGAGAGCTTGTGGCTTAGAGGTTAATATAACTGCCTAATATGTAAAAACAGCCCAGGTTCGAATCCCAGTAAGGATATGGATAGCTGATGAGAGCTAAATAGCTGGAAATAGATCTATACTAGTCTCCCTTTATTTATTTATCAGCACAAATGCAACACACACACATACACACTGACCAAAAATATCTGCAAACAGTTGGATAAATCCAGTTGTCTTCCATACACACACGCACAAACACACACACTTGTGTCACAATACCCTGGTAAGCCCCAATTAAGGGAGGAAGCAAGTTGCTTTCCTTTTCTGTCTTTCTGCTCATCACAAGAGACCATGCAGACAGAAAGCTATTTGTCTCGTTGCCTTTTCTTTCCATTTGTGTTTCCATTTATGCTGATAAATAAATAAACAAGGGAGACTAGTATAGATCTATATCAAGCTATTTAGCTCTCATCAGCTAGCCATACCCTTACTGGGATTTGAACCGCGGCTGTATTACATGTTAGGCAGATGTTTTAGCCCCTAAGCCACCAGGTTCTCCTCCTGATCAGCTGAGCCAGGGGAATAAATATATACTTGTGTCACAACACCCTAGTAAGCCCCAATTAAGGGAGGAAGCAAGTTGCTTTCCTTCTCTGTCTTTTGGCTCATCACAAGAGACATACAATATATATACTGTATGTAAAAATGTGTGAATGGTGTCACATTTATAGAAGGTCTATCTCACTTTTTCACTTAAACTGGAGAAATGTGGTATAAATGCAAATTGGATGCAATGTCAATTCTATTATAATCTTTGTCTTAGTTGGAGCTCACATATATAAGTATAGTTAAGCATGAGCTTATGCGAAGAGTAGACGGTGGGCAAGAATTGTCCCTGTGAATCATGCTGCCCTTTTTTAGGTATGATGACAAAGATGATAATGATGACATCCATTCTGTCATGTCCATCTCTTGGCGATTCTATGGGTCAGGTCTCTCCACATCTCTCGACATGCTTGCCTGAACTTTTACTAATCTCATCTCTTTGTACTTCTGCTCAGATATCCACTGTCTATAAAAAATATAGCTTGTTATTAGAGACTTAAAAAAGAAAGAAAGAAGGAAAAGATACCCCATTTGATGCATTTGGTATTAATTGTCTGAGATATAATACATCAGAGAACTACAGCATCAAGCTTGGGGAACTTGAAAAAGATAGCAATAGCACTTAGCAATGTATACGATACAATACAATAGCAGAGTATATGGCTTCACAGTGCTTTACAGCTCTCTCTAAGTGGTTTACAGAGTCAGCATATTGCTCCCAACAATCTGGGTCCTCATTTTATCGACCTCAGAAGGATGGAAGGCTGAGTCAACCTTGAGCTGGTGAGACTCGAACTGCCAAACTGCTGGCAACCAGCAGTCAGCAGAATTAGGGTGTGACACTGCATTTTAACAATTGTGCCACACAATTGTGCTCAGTGGTTAGATGAGATAAGGAGGCATTTCCAGCTGAACAAGGACGCTCCCTTTATAGGAAAATTGGTATTGATTACATTCTTTCTTCTTCTTTGCAGAGTCACAGTGCACACTCTGTGGTGAACCTGAAGGTGAGTCTCGTAATTCCATCATTTCCAAAGTTAGTTGTGTTGTCTAACTTATATGAACTGCTTAACCAGTATGTGTTGTCTGGAGGAAATAGATTGAACATGGCATTAAATGTCCCATTCTTTAAAATAGGGTACGTATGGGAAATGCTAAGAGGGTTGTTAGATGTCATCAAATGAACTTAATTGAATTAAATGAGTACAGAGGGGAATTTGGGAAGGGGTTGCAAAGTAACCTTTATTTATCTATTTTTCTGGGCAATTTACAACATTAAAAACCATCTCTACTTTTCATCCTCCATTTTTAGTAGAAACATTGCCAGTTGTGCTCCACCGTTCTGGAGAAGCACAAGTTTTCCATCTCTCTCATTCTTTATTCCACTCATTTTTCTTTATCTCAATTCACTCTCTATGGATGCAACCAATCTCATAGCTAAAAGGAAACTGTCAAAATGTATCATGAACAGTGTATTATTATATTAAAAGTATTAAATAGAGTCTTAAATTTAGAGATGAATAATATAATCTCAAGTTGTGGAATATGTAACTATGGTACATATTTTTGTGATACATAAACTCACCTATTATATTCTAGTTTCCATGTATTTTTTATGCTGGTTTTTAAATAGTTCGATGGAAACTAACACTATATTATTTCAGGTAACATCCTTTTCTGTGCCATCTGTGTATAGCATTATCCTGATGTTTCTGAAAAACTTCGTTATCTGGTTCTTTAAATTAAGAATATGGGCAGTGATTCAAGGAAAAGATCTCATATATGCCATATAGGTTGTACTTTGTAGGGCTTGGTTTCCACATGAGTGGCTTTAAACTGCTCTAGTGTTTTAGCATTACCTCCAAGGCTAAAAGACCTCAAGCAGGAGCACATAAGGAGCATAAAAGTAGCCCCACCAAAGTCATTCAACCCTTACTGAACCATGGATTAACGCTTCATAATTCTTGACAATGAGGATCTCTGTCATTTATTCAGTAGTTTTGTCTACTCTAAGAAGGTGCAGTATTCCAACTCAATATAAAATGAATTAAAAATGGGATTTTGGAAACGAGAGTGCCATTTCTGTGAAATGAATATTTGCCTGGCTTATAGGCAATTTCATTTGTTAGCAATTTCATTTGAATGGAGGTACTGTTTTAATTCACAGAGAAATTGATACTCAGTCGAAAAATAAAGAGAAAAAGGGGGAAATTACTGGATGCCAATCTCTCTGCTGATATAACTAAAATCCATTGATAACTCATTCTGCTTTACTTTTCTGCCTGGCTAACCAAAATTCACTGGTTTGAAACTAGCAGAGACTGCCAACATAATATAAGTCAGAATTGTTACACTAAAGCCAAAATAGAGAGGAGGGGAAGGAAGGACTAAAGGAATAAAGGAAATTAGACAGTTAGCTTAATGTCTTTTCTGTGTAAATGGATGGGAATATTAAGCAAAAAATAATCAAGCCACTAGGAGAGCAACTCTCGTGGAAGAAGAAATCAGTGCAGTTTTTGCAAAGGTAAGTGTTTGGAGTGGCAATAGATTGTAAGTAAGGGTGATTCAATAGATGTACTCTGCAGCTTTCAGAAAGCTCTTGTCTAAAGGACAACACTTTTACGCTAAGTGACATAGAGATAAGACTATGGTGACACCATCAAGCCTTGGCAAGAAGGAGAAGAGAGAGGATGAGAGGTTTCATTCTATGGGCTGATACCTTCAAGAAACTAAATGTTCCATAAAGGATCCATAAAAGCAAAGGCTGCAGTAATGATGGAAGAAAAGCTAGAGATAAACAAGAGGTCCCTTTCCTTCCTAATCTATAACCTCCTGTTTTGCTGTTTGGTGTTAATAACCCTGTAAGAAGCAACTTCCCAAGAGCTGCTTTCTTGTCAAGAATCAATCAAATCAGAACAGAGTAGAGCAGAGCAGAATTGGAAGAGGCCTTGGAGATCTTTTAGAAGAACCCCCTGCTTAGACAGGAAACCCTATACTATTTCAGACAAATGGTTATTCAATCTCTTTTTAAAAACTTCCAGTGTTGGAACATTCACAACTTCTGGAGGCAAATTGTTCTGCTGATTAATTATTCTGTCAGGACATTTCTCCATAGTTTTAGGTTGCTTCTCTCCTTGATTAGTTTCCACCTGTTGCTTCTTGTCCTGCCCCCAGGTGCTTTGGAGAGTAGCTTGACTCCCACTTCTTTGTGGAAAAAACAGAGATATTAGGAACACTGCAATCATATCATCCCTTGTCTTTCTTTTCATTAAACTATACCTACCCATTTGCAGTTACCATTGTTTATATGTTTTAGCCTCCAGTCCCCTAATCATCTTTGTTGCTCTTTTCTGCACACTACACATCTCAACATCTTTTTTTACATTGTGGTGACCAAAACTGGATGCAGTATTCCAAGTATGGTCTTCCTATGTCATTATAAAGTGGCATTAACATTTCATGTGCTTGATTCTATCCCTCTGTTGATGCAGCCTAGAACTTTTGGCTTCTTTGACAGCTGCAGCACATTGCTGGCTCATGTTTAGGTCCCTTCGGGGAGAGGGGGCGGTCTAGAAATTAAATAAAATAAATAAATTGTCAACTAAGACTCCAAGATCCCGCTTACAGTTAGCGCTATTGAGCCAGGTACCACCTATACTATTCCAGTGCATTTGTTTTTCTTGCCTAAATATAGAACTTTACTTTTTTCACAATTGAATTTCATTTTTTTTGATAGTGCCCAATGTTTATGGCTGTCCAGTTCCTTCTGTATCTTAAGCCTATCTTCTGCAGTGTAGTCTGCTCCTGCCAACTTTGTGTTGTATGCAAATTTGATGAGTGCCCCATCTATCCCCTCATCTAAATCATTGATAAAAATGTTGAAGAGTATGAAGAATACTGGGCCTAAAACAGAGCCTTGGGGTACTCCACTGCATACTTCCCTCCATGTAGATGTAGTTCTATTGAGAACTACATGTTCGGTATGATTAGTCAGGCAGTTATAACTTCATCTGTTGGTGATTTTGTCTACCCCATATTTTTCTAGTAGGTTGTAGTCTACTTTATCAAATGCCTTACATCAGTTCTTTTGGTAGTTTTCTGATGCTCCAAGATGTGTGAAAGATATAGTTCAGTGGTTTTGAGATCACATCTGCCAGTTTCTTCAGAACCCTGGGGTGTAATCCATCTGGTCCTAATGATTTGAACTCATCTAGGGTAGACAGTTACTCACTTACTATTTTTTTTGCCTATTTTGATTTTTATTCCTAATCTGTTATTTTGCTATTGTTTTTTTTTTTTATATTGAAAAAGTTTTATTGGTTTTACAATTTTTCATTGGGGTAGGGTAAGAGATACAAAGAAATTTTGAGAGCTTTCGCATCAAAGTCGTCGGCCCTTCCGGAGCTTCATAATAAATCATTAACAAAAAACATTTTTCATAATACTACAAAGTGAAAACAAGTACATGTTTCTAAGTTCTCAGTTCTATGCTGTCAGTCATTTGCAAAAATCCAGATACACATGTTATACTATATTACTCAAAAAATCAAAGCAAAGTTATTTTTTAGATCTAAGTCTCTTGGCTATTGTGTCTTCTATCTCTCCTTCCAGGCCCCCAGCGGGTGGGGCCGTGGCCCCCTCTGCCCCCCCTGGATCTTCCCCCAGGACAGAGGAATGTTTTTTAAAAAAGGCTTCCGCCTCAGCAACTGTTTTAATCCTCACTCTTCCTCCTTCCCAGAACACCAGCATCCCTTCGGGCGTCACCCACTTGAACCAGATCCCGTGGTCAAACAATGTTTTGGACAAGAAGGAAAATTTCCTTCTCGTTTCTCTAATCTTTCTTGGGATCTGCTTCAAGATGGCAACCTCCTTTTGCTGGTAAATTAACGGACCCCCCCTTTGCACTTTCAGAATTTCCTCTCTGGTTGACCTTCTAACAAATTTAACATGTATCTCTCTAGGTACTTCATTTATCCTGGCATATGCAGAGTTTATTCTGTAGGCTAGGTCAATGTCCCCCCTGATCTCATCCTTGGGTTTATGTAAATAGTCTGCTATAATTGTGCTCATGAGTTCAGGGAGACATTCACCAGATTCCTCAGAAACATTCTGAAATCTCAAAAAATATGTCATCCTTTCCATATCAATCCTAGACACATGCCCATTTATTTCCACAACCTCATTAGTAACATTTTTAATCTCTCCCTTAGCCCCCGCCAGCCCCCCTTCCAGTTCTTCATTCTTCTCCAGCACTTGTTTCCGTGTGTCCAATAATTCCTTTTTAAAGTTGATATTTTCTGCCCTCTGGGCCTTAATTTCTTGTACCAAAGTTTGTATAACAGATTCAAGAGAGGCCATCCTTAGTTCTAAGTTTGCCAGTATTGATTCTTGTGCCATGATTAGCTGTTAAAATCAGTGCCACTAAAATGGCGTTTTTTGGGTGGGGCTGTTGAGGCAAGTCAGGAGCCAAAAGTTCAGTTCAGGGTTGTAAAGTTCAGGAACCAAGAGAGAAACAATTTTCCAAATCCATAAGTATAATAACGAAGGCACTCAGGAAAAGAAATCACAAATCCCAAAAAAAAATTCTTCTTTAGTAACCAGAGGGAGTCCAAATAACAAAGAGACGCTGGAAATTTTCCATAAGTAAAATAGTCATTCAGGGACAAAGAGAAGCCATTTTCCACCACCCAGACTCAGAGCCAGAAGGAGAGAGTGGTAAAAAAAAATATGTTTCAAGTCAGCCAGACCTAGATACTTTGTTTCAAAGACAAACCGCAGATCACTTTCCCTTGTTTCAAACAGTCCGGATTAAAGATATCCGCTTCCTCGCAGCGAGGAGCCATTCTTAAGTGCCGCTTTAGTCCGAGGGGGGGGTTTAACAAACAGACACCCCCCTCCAAGTTCTTTCAGCCCAGGCTGACGGCAAAAAAAATGTTTAAAACCACTCACTTTCCCCCTCGCAGCTGAAGCCCCGGGAAGCCTTCCGACTCAGACGGCCAGCTCTCTCCATGTTTTCAAAACGATGCCGCCCGCCATTGGCGAAGGGGAAACCCCCCACAGCATGTCCTTCTCCACCTAAGCCGAAGACAAGGGTCGCTTCCCAGCTGCCGATGGGGGAGGACGACCCAGGCAAGCTGGCTTTACGGAAGACCCCCAAAAACGGGGCGTCTCACCCCCGTGGGGGGGCAGGAAAAGAAACAAAGCGGAACCGGAAAAAGCGCCGGAACCGGAAGTCTATTGTTTTTGATAGGTTGGATTTTTTTTTTTTTTTGCCTTTTGTGTAAAGACAGATGCATAAAATGAGTTAAGCAGTTCTTCTTTCTCCCTGTTGCTTGTCATCTTCTTGCCACTTTCTCCCATTCGGTTCAGAGGATGAGTAGGTAATTCCCCTTTTTCCCTTGCCACTTTTCTCCAGCTCTGACTCCACATCAGTAAAGAATTGATGAACATGTAATATTTTATTCATCTTTGAAAGGATAGTTTGAGAAAGTCTTCAGTAAATTCAGTCTAGTAACTAGGAAGAATCTGCACTTTTATGAATTATGTTAGTTCCGTGATGGCAAACCTATGGTATGTGTGCCGCAGGTGGCCCACGGAACCATTTGTCAGGGCACGTGAGGCATTGCCTGATGCTGGCCAGCCCACATGTGCACGATGGCCAGCTGACTTCAGCCTTCTTTTGAGGCCATTTTTCACCCTCCTAAAGGTTATTGAACCCTCCGGAGGGCTAAAACTAGCCCTACAACCAAACCGGAAGTCTATTCCCGAACTTCCGGTTTGCCCGTAGAGCTGGTTTTTCGTGTTCTGGAGGCTTCAGGGAAGCCCCTGAAGCTTCTGGAGGGCCTCTGGATGGGGGGGAGGCTGTTCTCGCCCTCCCCAGGCTCCTATAAAGCCTCTGGAGCCTGGGGAGGGCGAAAAAAGCACGCCAAAAATGGGGAGGGGAGCACTGATCATGTGCGCATGCACGTTGGGGTCGTGCGCGTAGCATTATGGGGGTGGCATGCCCGCACCAAACCCTCTGCGTTCCCCCCGCTTTTGGCACATGAGCAGAAAATGGTTCGCCATCACTGTGCTAGTTCAAGGGAAAGTAGGTTTCTTCTTATGCAATAAAATTGAGAAAAACAGGGCATACAAATTGAATGAAAATACTTTTATAATTCACTTTTTAAAACAAAGGCGTATTTCTGTACTCTTTGTTCAGAAACAGTTCTAGGTACTCTTTATTAAATCTCAGATATTAAAGATATTCATGGGTCTTTTCTCCCTGATAGAGATATTCAATTCATTTCAACCTGAACTGTGCTTAATGCAACATTTTATTATTATGGAGATTGAAATGACTATGGCATTCTGGGCTAGGAATGTACTGTACAGAAAATAATGTTTTTATATTTCATTCCTAAACACTTTTGTTTCTTTCAAATAGGATTCAAATGTTTACTTTTCTTCTTTACTTTTTCTTCTTCAATTCCTTTATTAACAAGTCAGGCAGAGTGACACCTACAGCTCCCTTGTACTGGTGGAATGAAAGAAGACCGTTAGAGATTATATGGAATGGCTTACTTCCAGGAGCTGTAGATGCTCCATCTCTTGGAGGTTTTCAAGAAAAGATTAGGCAATCGCCTGTACAGAATGACATAGTGTTGACAAACCTTTTCAGCACTGAGTGCCAAAATGGAAACACCTGCGCCAGTAACCAGATGAGCAGTTTCTGGTGTGCATGTGCGTGTTGAGAAGATGATCTTCCAGTTCCAGCACATGCATGCGCGCCACCCACTTGGTCTTCTGGTTTCTGGCGTGCACGCACATGCAAAGACCAGCTGGCTGGTGTGCACATACATGCTGGAAACTGGAAGTGCAGCCACCTGGCATGCATGTGTGTGCTGGGAAGATGATCTTCTGGTTTCCGGTATGCTCATGAGCATCGACCGGCTGGTCTTCCAGTTTCTGACGTGCATGTGTGTGCGAAGACCAGCTGGCCTTCCCGCACATGTGCATCAGGTAGCTGCTCTTCCAGTTTCCGGCACTTTTGGGTGTGTGGAGACCGGCTGGCCGGTGCACCGGAATCCAGAAGAGCAATGGGTGATGACTCGCGTGCCTGCCGAAATGGCTCTGCATGCCACTTCTGGCGCACATGCCATAGGTTTGCCATCCTGGACATAAGGTCTCCTGCTTGAGCAGGGAGTTGGACTAGAAGACCCTTTCTATTATTTTGGTGTTCAAAGATTATTCACTTTCAGCTATTCCCTATAATGACCACATTATACTGTAAGTTGAAAAGAACACTATTGTTGGGTGCTGACTTTAGACCTGGGAATTATCTAAATTCAGTATTTCAAGAGAAATCAAGCAGTGCTAGAGTGTAATTATTTTTGGCTTTTCCTTCTAGCTTGGACATTTTTAAATCTGTAGCTTGTTGTCTTGTCACAAAAATGCTGAGTAAAATGTTTATGAGTGCTGCGCATACATTGTTAACAAAAAGAAAAATAGGAGCTGGGATTACTAGCACAGTAATTCATTTTTGGTTGTCTGCACAAAAAGATGCTAAAATTCTGAAGCATAAGAATTCCTTCTATAAACCAGATTATCTAGAATAGTCGTGATACTCAGGCAACTGAAGTATAATTGTCCACAAAAGGTCAAAATACTTGGCTGGCCGTACCTATGCCACAATATTTGACATTTCAAGAGTAGAAACTCATCAGTTTGTTTTTATTTCTATAGCTCTGTGTCCTCAGCCACACAAATGCCTTTTGAGCACTTAACTCTATTGCTATTAATGGAGTATAATCAAGAAATCTCTAAAACGATTGTAAAGCATTTTAATTCTGCTAAAGTCAAGAGGAATGTTTATGGTTTCTCAAATCGTTCTGCGGCTAAATCACTTGCTTACAATCACTATGTAGTAATTATTCAGCCTTTTAAAATGTGTGATTCTTAAAATAATTATTTGAAGGAGGGTTGGTCCTCTCATTATACAACGTTCTAAAGGGTGACTGGTAGCAGCAGGAATGCTAATTATGAAAAACAGGATCAGGAAAGAATACTCATATGAATTATTTTGTTGAGGTTTTGGAGCAGGAACCAAACATGAACCTCTGCTAAGTACCCACTCTGGTTTTCATTTGAAATGCAGTACAGTAGTTTTTTTTTTAATGTATATTCATTCTTCCTTGGATGAAGCTACAAAACAACTTCATGAATTAAAGCATTTTTGGTACAGTGGTACCTCGGATCACGAACTTAATTCGTGAAATGACTCTGGTCGCGATCCGATTTGGTTGTGATGCGAGGCACAATTTCCCATAGGGTTCAATGTAAATCCGATTAATCCGTTCCGACCTTGTTTTTTGGTTGTGATGCGAGGCACAGTTTCCCATAGGGTTCAATGTAAATCCGATTAATCCGTTCCGACCTTGTTTTTTGGTTGTGATGCGAGGCACAGTTTCCCATAGGGTTCAATGTAAATCCGGTTAATCCGTTCTGACCTTGTTTTTAAAATGTCCGCGGCTCCGGTTCGTGAAGCGAAACGGAGGTCGTGAATCGGGCATTTTTACGAACTTTTCCGTTCGTGATGCGAGGGCGGAGTTCGTGATGCGAGGCAGAGTTCGTGAAGTGAGGCGGAGTTCGTGCAGCGTAGCATTTTTTACGAACTTTTCCGTTCGTGCAGCGAAACGGTGTTCGTGAACCGGGGCACATTTTTTGGGAAATTTTTGGTCGTGAAGCGAATTGGACGTGATGAGAGGCGTTCGTGGTCCGAGGTACCACTGTAATATGCTTTCCTAGTATCTTGATTTAAGATTTTATAAACTGCCATCTTCATAAGTCTGTGAAAAGCTGTTGCATAGCATCTCCTTGCATCTCAGCACATGCAAATGATGAGCACTTAATCATTAGGGCTGCATTTTGCATTTTTGTCCTTGCTATGTTCAAACATGTTTAGTATTTCCAGGAAAAGCTTGAGAAAATATTAAAGGGTGCTCTCACTAAATAAAATTGATTTATCTTTCCTTGTCAAATGTGAATGAAAGCCATTCAAAAGGATGATGGACTTTTAAAGAAAGGCCTGTTCAGCATTGCTAAGATCTTCCCGCGATGGATAAATGGCTGATGAAAATGGTGGAACTAGAAAAGATGTCTACTTTGATTGCTTTAAGTTTATGTTTAGGTTTACTTTATTGTCATTGCACCTCGTACAACAAAATTAAATGCAAGCCAAAAGAGCACATCCAACTTTGTTTCTACTTGGAAACCACTTCTGGATTTTGTGCTTGAGATGGAAAATGAAACTTTGGGTTTTGTTCATTAGATAAGTTTGTTGTCATAGAAATAGTTAATACATATAATAGTAAAACGTTGAGGTTGTAATATTACTATCTTATTCTACTTTTTTTAGGAGTATTTTGTATATTTGTACTTGTTTTTAATTTTCCTGTGCGCCGTCCCTGGTCCCTCTGTGGGAGATGGGTGCGGGATATAAGTATGAATAAAACTAAACTAAACTACTAAAAAGAGTTGGAGGTCAATGTTTTTCTTTTCCTTTTTCTCTTTTCCCCTACAGTTCTTTCTTTTCCTTTTTCCTTTCTCCATTTTTCTACTATTTTCTTTTTCTTTTGTATTTTATATCCTGATAAACTTAATATATAAGCTAAGATGTTCATGGTGTATTTTGTTTACACCCATCAAGTGCATTGACTCTTAAGAGTCACATGTCCCAATTTTTATACATCATAATTGTTCACATGAGCAAGATACAAATGCACATTTTACTGGACTAACTGACATTTGTTTTCAGGTTTGTTCTGATGAAAAAAATATATACTTCCATATCGTGATTAGAATCTTACAGGAGCAGAATAAAAAGATTGGGAAAAGTTATTTCATCCAGGCATTTTCTACCAGAGTTTCATCTTGGGGATGGCCATAAATCTCTCTCTTGGAATGAAAACACTACTTCACAAATTTAATAGCAGAAGATTTCAAGGATGAAGCTATAATAAGTTGCCTTTTCTGCAGATACAAAAGAAGTTCTTACAATGACAAAGGTCAGCTATTGCAAGTTACAAACACAATGAAACCTTGATATAAAAAAATATTCCTATTCCCAGTTTAGTAGAGTTCAGCTGCAACAGACCAAATTTCCATCGGGACATCTACCTCAAGTAATGGACAAGGAAAATAAACCCAAATTTATTTGCTTATTCTATCTATCTAAAGAACCTTTCTTCTAAAGAAAAAAAGTTGATTCTGTAATCTAAGTACACATTTTGTGTACACACATATCATAACAATTTTGCATTATAATCTTACAATTTTATCCCATTAAAATGTTATAGCTCTGTCACTGATCATAGCTTTATATTTGTCCAGAAACAATAATTGGTGGAAATACTAGAAAAAAGAAAGTGGATGTTCTTTCCCCAAACCACTATTCTCCAATCTATTATTTTGTCCCAATGTCCTCTCTCTTTCCTCCATTCTGTCAGTTCAAGCTAGTAAATCCACATTTTGGATCTGGGCATTCATTATTATTTGCACTTTGAAGTTACATATTATATCTCACCCACAGTTTTGAGATCACAGGTTCTTCTATTGAAAGCATCAGGAGAAAATATTTGAAAGGCCACATATTATGCATTAGATGCTGACCAAGAAGCTGCCAATTACCATACTCATTGCTCTATTCTTTTACTTATACTTTGGAAGAGCCGTTTCATGATGATCTTTTGTACCTCTGTCAGAGAATTATATGAAAGAAGAATATAGTTAAATAAGAAGCACCAATTTCCTTAAATAGTCCGGGCCATCAAATTCAAATCAAATTACCAGTCCTCCTCACTATGCATTATATTCCTGGGATTTCATTATTCTAAGTACACCAGTGTATACCAGCAGTTTAATACACTTGGGATGGATTGAAAACAGGGTTTTATATGGCACGAGAGGTCTTAAAATGGGATTTCAACAACAAGGGCTAGTTCTTTCCTTCCCCTGTCAGATTTTACAACTATTCATGACGATTTTAAATACCAACTTCCTCTGAAGCTATTTATCTTTTAAAATATCATTTGATTTCAATTCTATATGCATTAATACTGGTTATTGCCCATTTTTATTAAATTTTATTTATTTATTTATTTATTTATTTATTAAATTTATACCCCGCCCTTCTCCAAATGGACCCAGGGCGGCGCACAGGGATGTTAAAATAGATACAAAATATATAAAATATATCAAAATTTAAAATACTTATTCTAATAAATAAACACTGCGCTAAAAACCGAATTAAAATCCCAAATTTAAAACTATCTAATAATCAGTATGGAGGTTACGCTAGGCCAGCTAGGTGGAATAGGTGTGTCTTCAGACACTTGCGGAAGAGGCGGAGGTCGGAGATGGTGCGGAGTTCAGGGGGTAGGTCGTTCCAAAGGGCAGGGCCCGCCACAGAGAAGGCTCTTCCCCTGGGTGTCGCCAGTCGGCATTGTCCAGCCGACGGCACCCTGAGGAGGCCCTCTCTGTGGGAGCGTATCGGTCTGAGGGATGTATGGGGCAGGAGGCGGTCTCGCATATAACTAGGCCCGGAGCCATGGAGCGCTTTAAAGATGGTCGTCAAGACCTTGAAGCGCACCCGAAAGACCACAGGAAGCCAGTGCAGCTCGCGCAGGATCGGTGTTATGTGGGAGCATCTGGGGGCTCCCGTAATCACCCGCACGGCTGCGTTTTGGACTAGCTGCAGCTTTCGGGTGCACCTCAAGGGGAGCCCCATGTAGAGAGCATTACAGTAGTCGAGTCGAGAGGTGACGAGTGCTTGAGTGACTGTGCGTAAGGCACCCCGGTCCAGTAAGGGGCGCAATTGGCGCATCAGGCGTACCTGATGAAACGCCCCCCTGGCCACGGCTGCCACATGATCTTCCATAGACAGCCGGGAATCCAGGAGGAACCCAAATTGCGCGCCCTCTCCACGGGGGCCGGTGTTTCGCCCCCAATGGCCAGAGTTGGAGTAATCTGGCTGAACCGGGGTGCCGGAAGCCACAGCCACTCAGTCTTGGACGGGTTGAGCTTGAGTTTGTTACCACCCATCCAGATCCGTACGGCTTCCAAGCACCGGGACATAACCTTGACGGCATCGTTGGGGTGGTCTGGGGTGGATATGTACAACTGAGTATCATCAGCGTACAGATGATATCCCACCCCAAAACCACGGATGATCTCACCCAGCGGCTTCATATATGTGTTGAACAGTAGGGGCGAGAGGACCGACCCCTGAGGAACCCCACATATGAGGGGTCTCGAGGCCGACCTCTGCCCCCCTGCCAACACATATTGCGACCGACCAGAGAGGTAGGATGAGAACCACCGCAAAACGGTGCCTCCCAGCCCCAACCCCCCCAGTCGGCGCAATAGGATACCATGGTCGATGGTATCAAAAGCCGCTGAGAGGTCTAATAGGACTAGGATAGAGGAATATCCTCTATCCCGCGCCCTCCAGAGATCATCAACCAACGCGACCAATGCCGTCTCGGTGCTGTGCCCGGGTCGGAAGCCGGACTGGCGCGGGTCTAAATAATCAACTTCCTCCAAGTGTCGCGGAAACTGTTGAGCCACCACACTCTCAACAACCTTCACTAGAAAGTGGAGGTTGGAGACAGGACGATAGTTCTCTAATAATGCTGGATCCAGGGACAGCTTCTTGAGGAGGGGCCTTACTACCGCCTCTTTCAAGACGGCAGGCAAGGACCCCTCACTCAAAGATGCGTTGACAATGCCCTGGAGCCAGCCTTGTGTCATCTCCCAGGATGCCAGTACAAGCCAGGAGGGACACGGGTCCAATAAACATGTGGTAGCCCTAAGTCTCTTTGACAACTTGTCCATATCCTCGGTGGTAACAAAATCAAACTCCTCCCAAGATGGTATCACAAGAGCAGCCTCGGCCCTCTCGACTGGACCACTGTCGATGGAGGGTAGCTTAAATTTAATTTATTAAATGGTTGCATCTTCTTCCTCACTCTCAACAAAGTTTAATCAAACAGAAACTGAAATGCCATCCATAAAAAACGAATAACACCTAACAAGCTGTTTTAGGGGTGAGGAGCTCTCTGCTAGTAGGAATCAAGTAAGACCAGAGCAAGAAGTACATTCACTGCTGGACCCTTTAGCTGAGAATCAGTTTGCCTAATGAGGAAGTGGCAGTGAATTCTAAAATTGTCTTTGTGCCATACGAGGATACCTAATAGAACTACAGTATCCTTCATTTGAAGAACTCTAGGGTTACATTTACTAGAGGTAGGATTCATGAAAAAGCTTGTTTTCTTTTCCGAGTATAATGTCTTAGTGCTGACCTTTGTTTTTCATCTCTAAACCCTGCCTTTTCTTCCCTGTTTCAATAGGACACATTTGGATTTGCATTTAGTGTATTTTGCTTTGTTCTTCAAATTGTTATCCTGCAGAACTCAATTCTGATACCTGATCTTGGGCCCTGATTACTCCATCTAACCAAATCAATTAATATGATTGATTTACCCACCTAGGTCAATACATAACTATATCTAGTAAGGAGAAGTCTTCTAGCTTGTCAGAGTAAAGTAGTAAATAAGGAATGCTAATGAGCAAAATTACATGACCCACAACTGAGGTGTGCTTAGGGATTTATTTATATTTTAGGCTTTCTGTGACAGGTCCTGAAGCTGAAGCTCAAACACTTTGGCCACAAAATGAGAAGAGAGGACTCCTTGGAAAAGACCCCAATGTTGGGAAGGTTTGAAGGAAAAAGGGATAATGGGATGAGATGATTAGATAGTGTCATCGATGCAATGAAGATGAATTGGATAAACTCTAGGAGACAACGGAGGATAGGAGAGCCTATCATGCTGTCATCCAGGGGGTCACAAAGAGATGGTCACAACTTAGCAACTAAACAAGTGATAAGTACATTTTTTAAAGAGGATAACGGTGACTCTAGAAGTTGAGATAGGTTGATTTGAGATTGAATTACACAGACTGAGATATTTGTTGGGTGGAGAGATAGAGTAAAGCATAGGAAAGTATTGGTGGGAGTTCAGTGGATAAACATGACAGTTGTGAGATTAAAAGAAAGGAATGGAATGGAATCCACAAGAAGGAAAATAAAGAGTATGGAGGCTTCAAATCAATCAATAAGGGGTTTTAAATTGATTTTAGCACAGGTATTATCTAATTTAATAGGATTTTATTGATTTTATGATGTATTTATTCTTTGTATTGTCTTTTTCGTGTTTTGATTTCCTGTGCACCGCCCCGAGTCCCTTCTGGGAGAGTGGCGCGGTATATAAATCCAATAAAATCAAAATCAAATCAAATCAATCAATCATTCTTGTTACAATATTTGTAATGTGCCCCAATCAAGCAAATCTGAGCAGCATACAACTAAGTTAAAGTAAAAGTCTAGAAACAAAATTAAATACATCACCTCTTCCCACCCTAAAAAGGCATCCTCACAACTAATTAGGACTAGATAAATGGTGATCATCACCCTGACAAAATAGCAAGAAGATAAAAGGGTCTTGAGAAGCATGGTCAAAAGCATGGGGGGGGGGTGCTATTTGGTGCTAAAGGCCAGCTATTTGGTCCATAACCTTTGTGCCTTTTATAGAATGGAAGTGGTTTCATTTAGGAAGATCAGCAGAGACTTTCAGATGATGGAGAATATGGGATGGGAGTGGTGGAACATATTATGAGCTCTTTAGTTAGTGGAACAGTGACTGAGGCATAGTCAGGGAGCTCCGACCAGCCATTTGGGGTCTATGAATGGAGCACAGTAGTCTGGGGTTCTTTAAGAGATTGCTAGTAGGGAGAGGATGGCTTCGGCAAAGCTGAGAATGAAAATGTGACCGGAAGCTGGTGAAAAATGAGCAGGTGAACAGAATATCCCCCAGAAGTCAGTGGCAGTCAGAGAATGGACTTGGAATCTGAAATTCCGCTTAGAAGGCTACTGGATGGCTATTATGGAAAAAACAGATTGTGATGATGGAGAAAGCATCTCCTGTCTAGAGAGATCAGTAATGGCAGGAATTACCTGAACTGCTGGAGGGTAGTTACTCAGTAAGGAGTGTTGGCCAGTGCAGCTGGTGAAATTTTTGAATTGAGTCTAATGTGTCTGGCAAAAGAGGATGTGCCTGAAAATGGCAGACAGAGAATGAGAAAGAGGATTTGCTTCACATTGACAATGTAGAGTTACATATGCAGACTTTGGGAAGCAGCATCAATCTTGCTAACATCAATCTAGCAGTTTTGAATTTTGTTGTTCCGTTGCTAAGTTGTGTTCAATTCCTTGTGATCCCTGAATGATAGCATGCCAGGCTCCCCTGTCCTCCCGTCTCCTAGAGTTTGCCCAAATTCATATGCATTGCATTAATAAGAATATCCAACCATCTTTATCCTCTACCGTTCACTTCTCCTTTAGCCTTCCATTTTTCCCAACATCGGGGTCTTTTCCAAGGAGTCCTCTCTTCTCATTTGGTGGCCAAAGTGTCTGAGCTTCAGCTTTAGGATCTGTCCTTCCAAAAAAACAGTCAGGGTTGATTTCCTTTAGGATCGACTGATTTGATCGCCTTGCAAAATACAAAGTCAAATTGTGAAAAAGAAAATTATGTCCACTTAATTTGACATGGCATAACTTTTCACAAGATCTTTATTATTCCAGTTCCTGGGATCAAATCGACCAGCAGTGGTTATGCCATGCTTTCCAGAACATCTCTCCAGTGTTGAAGGGCATCGTGTGCTGCTAAAGGCGTCATAGTTCCTTTCAGTAGGTGATAGCAGTCTTGAACAAAAGTCACAAGGCAAAAGATCTTTTTCCAAGTCATCAGTAGCCTGAAGGAGAATAACTCCCAGAGCAAAATCAAAAGCATATTTCGAACACTAAATGGGGCTGAAAAAGGATGCTACCTTTGATGCCATGAACATTTCTTGAATGGTGCCTCTTCCATACAATTCAGGTCAGAATTCTAGTGCACTCAGCAAAGCAGACATGAAAGGCCTGAAAATGTTAAAATACCAGAAAGTGCTTAATGACTTTGACATTCCTTGAAGGGTTCCCAAGACAGATAAAGTCTATTTTCATAAGATCCATTTGGATGTCACCTGAATTATAGCCAAACTAGTCTAAGGGAGCAAATCAAAGTCACATTTCTCTAGCTTAACATACAGCTTATATTTGTGAAGCCTTTGCAGTACATTCCAAACATTTAGCATGTCATCTGGAACCCCAGAAAAAAAAGATATGAGAATGTCATTTAAATATACAACTACATAAGGCAGTTGGAGCTAATTCATTCCAGCTGACATTTTCTGAGTAAAATAAAAAACAAAATGTTGGATTTTACACAGTTCACACAGTGTGAAAACTGCACAGTTACATGTCAATGGAGATTCTCAGTCAACTACTGTAGGTCACAGTTGTCCCAAAGGTGCTTTTTCAGGAGGCAGCTGGACTTTCTTTGAAGACATTTTGCTTCTCATCCAAGAAGCTTCTTCAGCTCTGACTGGATGGTGGGAAATGGAAGGATTTGTATTCCTTGCAGACAGCTGCTTATTTGCAGATTAAGAAAATTTATTAGGAAAAAGCTGGAAATGAGAATTCAAACTTTCTGGCAAATCAATTAATTTTCAAAAAGAGAAATTATATATACGTTATTTAAAGCTGTTGGGTTTTGGATTTTTTTTCCTCCCAAACTTTAAATTAATCTCTTCTGAGAAGGCAGGTTAGTCTGCAGTTAATCATCCTTTGTTTGATTGATACCAGTTACATTTATTGTGTAATAATCCTCTCTTATTGCTAGGTCCATTTGTAATAAGACCTGATTTTATCCAAGAATATAGAAATTAATAAGAAGTATGAAGTTTGTTCCTTTCTTGGTGAGTGATTCCAATTGATGACTGTGGTGGGGGAATCTGGTGGCTACTTTTTCTTGTATGTTTCCTCTTTAACTGTGAAGTGTTAGAAGAGGTCATATTGAACATTTGTTCAGTGTATGTTATTATATAGTGTACAGTGCTTGCTCAATTGTACATCAATGTTCCATGCTGTTTGTGAAGTATTGTTGAAAAGTTATTCTGGTGTCTTGAGGTTATCTGTATTAAGATACAATAAGATAGAATAATAGAGTTGGAAGGGAGATAGGAGGTCATCTAGTCCAACCCTCCTATGCCATTTAAGATAAATGGCTGCCCCAATCTCTTTTTGAAAGCCTCCAGTGATGGAGCACTCACAGCTTCTGAAGGCAAGCTATTCCATTGGTTAATTGCTCTCACCATTAGGAAAATTATCCTTTAGTTCGAGGTTTCTTCTCTTCTTAGTTAGTTTCCAGCCATTGTTCCTTGCCTTGCCTTTTTGGTTGTCCCAAAGGTGCTTTTTTGGGAGGCAACTAGACTTTCTTGCTTTTTCCAAGAAGCTTCTTTAGCTTTGACTGGATGGTGGAAATGGAGTGGGGGAGGAAGCATCTTTGGAACAACCATGACCTGGATGACTGAGACTCTTCATAGACTTGCCTTTTGGAAAATAGTTTGCCTCCACATCTTTGTAAGAACCCATTACCTATTGCAGGGATGTCCAAACTTGGGAACTTTAAGACTTGTGGACTTCAACTCCCAGAATTCCCCAGCCAGCATCGCTGGCTGGGGAATTCTGGGAGTTGAAGTCCACAAGTCTTAAAGTTCCCAAGTTTGGACATCCCTGACCTATTGGAACACTGCTATCATGTTTCCCCTATTCCTTTTTTCCCCACTAGACTAGACATACCCAATTCCCATAACCTTTTTTCATATATTTTAGCCTCCAGCCCTCTAATCATCCTTATTGTTCTTTTCTGTACTCTTTCCAGAGTTTCAACATCTTTTTTATGTCGTGGTGATCAGAACTGGATGCAGCATTCAAAGTGCAGTCTTACTAAGGCTTTGTAAAGTGGTACTAGAATTGTAACTTCATGTGATCTTGATTGCCTCCCTCTATTAATGCATCCTAGGATTGCATTGTTTTTTTCTGGCTGCTGCTGCACACAGTTGACTTATATTTAAGTGATTGTCCACCAGGACTCCAAGACACAGTTTTGAATTGAATTGAAGCCATGTGGAACAGAGCAGTTTATCACAACTTTTCTGTTTATTTTATTTTTATTTTATTAAATTTGTATAACCGCGCCTCTCTCCCCAAAGGGACTCAGTGCGGTGCACAGGAAATTAAAATAGAAATATAAAACGACAATAATAAATACTAAAAACCAATTAAATACAATACCCTGTGCTAAAATCCTTAAAACTCTTACCCATTAAAATCCAATTAAAACAATTTAGGGTTCAGTCTATAAACTTGATTGTGGGGATTAGGCCAAGCCGGCAAGATGGAAGAAGTACGTCTTCAGATGTTGGCGGAAGGAGCGGAGGTCCGTGATAGTTCTAAGTTCGGGGGGTAGGTCGTTCCAGAGGGTTGGGCCCGCCACAGAGAAGGCCCTTCCCCTGGGCGTCACCAGCCGGCACTGCCTGGTGGACGGCACCCGGAGAAGTCCCTCTCTGTGGGAGCGAATCAGACGAAGGGATGTATGGGGCAGGATACGGTCCCGCAAATAGTTGCTATTAGTGTTCTCATTTGAGTGTGTCCTCTGAGATGTCCTCTGAGACCTCTACAATTTTGGACTCACAAGTACTGCTGGTTGTGTACTTGCAGTGAGAAGATCTTGCCCAACATCTGTGGACCTATCTGGTGGTATATTGTTACTGCATCTTGAAAAATAAGAAGAGTTAAAGTTGATGAGCATTAACCAACAAATGAAAGGAAAATAAATCTGCTATGAATCAGTGAAAGGAAGAGAAAGAGAAAAGATGCAATACAGCTGGACTAGAACAAATAGTTAAATTTGTATGCCTTGGCAGCACGTTTACTAAAGATGGAGAAATGGTTGGAAAAAAAATTAAAACAGGAAGAAAGGGAATGGGTAGTTCAGTCTGTAGCAAAAAATGAACGTTTTTCAAAAAAGCAAACATGGTTATGTATAGGAGCATACTTCTGTCTATTTTTCATAAGGAAATGAGAATTGAGTATATGTTGGAGAAACATGAAGGCAAACTGAATGAGAGGAAATGGGCTACTTAAATACTGTATGCTTATTAAAATGAAGGGATAAATCATAAATTAATGGGTATTGATTAAATACAAAAGAGAGTGAAGATGTATATTGAGAGGGTTAAAAGTAAAGGTAAAGGTTCCCCTCGCACATATGTGCTAGTTGTTCCCGACTCTAGGGGGCAGTGCTCATCTCCATTTCAAACCTGAAGAGCCAGCACTGCTTGAAGACGTCTCCGTGGTCATGTGGCCGGCATGACTAAATGCCAAAGGCACACGGAACGCTGTTACCTTCCCACCAAAGGTGGTTCCTATTTTTTCTACTTTCGAACTGCTAGGTTGACAGAAGCTGGGACAAGTAACGGGAGCTCACTCTGTTATGTGGCACTAGGCATTCGAACCGCCAAACTGCCAACCTTCTGATCAACAAGCTCAGCATCTTAGCCATTGAGCCACCATGTCCCTATTTAGGTGGTTAGACCTCTGTTAATTATCTTTGAGGAGTCCTGGAGAATTAAGTGCCAAAGAACTCCAGGAAAGAAAGAAAAAGCAAACATGACCCTCTCTTCAACAAAGAGAAAAAGACAATCCCAGTAATTATTGACTAAGGACCTAAAATCAGTAGCTGAAAATATAGTATGGAGATAATAAATCAGGGCATTTATAAACATCTTGAAGACAATGCTGTGTTTTTTGAGAGTTGGCTGGCTTTGTCAAAAATAGGTCAGGTGAGACAAATCTGGTCTGCTTTGACAAGGTAACTGCTTTAGTGGACAAGAAAAATCCTGCTTCAATTTCTGTAAATCTTTTGACAAGGTTCCACCTGACATTTCCATTGACAAGCTGTTAAAATGTGGCTTTGGTAGCATTACAGTATGACAAGTCCACAACTGGATCATTTGGAAAGAGCCAGCACCATTATTTGCTCTTCAACAAATTGGACAGCAGTAATCAGTGGAGGCTGGTAAACCTGGATCCAGCAGCATTAATTACAGGGATAACTGCTGGACTACTTATCGAGTTTGTGGCTGATGCAAAATTGTCCTAATAACCAGGAAGGTACAATGTTTTTAATCTAATCTGGATGGTTTGGAAGACCAAGCTAAAAGGAGCAAGGTGTCTTTCCAAAAAGGGGAAAATGCAAGGTATTACATTTAGGAAGGAACAATATGGAAATATGGATAGATGGGAAATTAATGACTTGGAAGCAGTGCCTCAGAGAAAGACATGGTATGGTTGTTGACCACAGTTTGACCATCAATGTGAGCAGCTACTAGAATGACTAATACAGTTCAGGGATGCATCTGAAGCAGCTTTTTACAATTATGGCCATCTCATTCCTTGATGGTTACTGACAGTTTAGAACAGGATTAGGAGATAGTCACAGGAGAAGATCACATCAGGGTTTGAGAATATGTCCTGTCAGGGCAGACTAAAATAAGTTAGGGGTTGTTCAGTCTGAGAAAAGAATTCAAAGAAGAGTCATGGTATCAAAGGATGCCACAGGGAATATGTTCAAGAGCTATTTTTCTTTTTTAAAACATTTTTAATTAAATGTTTTAATCTTTAAAAACAATAAGAAGACATAACAAGTATAAAAAAAATCAAAAGAGCAAAACAAAACAAAACACAGAACATATATAACAATATACAATAATTTTACAACTTTCTATACTGGCTTGCCTGCTTACCTTTTATAATTCTCCCTTCTGCATTACCTTCCTATTACTATATGCTTATCCCATAATGTAGCAAACATAATATTAACACTTAACAATAATATTCATTATTTGTATCACCATATTCTCTATTTTCTGTTTTGGCTTCTGATTTCTAGCCACTTGTACATTTTATTCCATACTTTATAGAAGTCCGATTCTTCTCTTTCTTTTAGGTCTATTGTCATTTTATCCATTTCTGCACATTCGAGTATTTTCCTGATTGTAGTTTCATCTGAGGGTATATTAATTTTTTTCCAGTTTTGTGCGAAAGCAATCCTGGCTGCAGTGAGTATGTGTATGATTATATATTGAGATTGTTTGTCTATTTTTTGGTCCAGCAGTCCTAATAAAAATGCTTCCAGTTTGAGTTCTATTTTTCGCTCAGTAATTTCTTCCAGCCATTTCTGAATTCTACAACCAGTATCTCCTTGTGATGAGGCATATCCACCACATCTGGTGGAATGTTCCAGGCTTGTGGCTGCATCTCCAACATTTGGAGGATAAATTTTGACCAATCTTTTTTTTTTCCAAAAGAATTTTATTGGTTTTACAAATTATAATGAGGGAAAAGGGTATATAGGGTTTACAATATATATTTTAGAGCTTCCATGTCAGAAGTGGTGGTTACATCCGGGTCTTCATACAACATATTGTTAAGTAAATGGTGGTGAGATATATATATGTATGTATGTATGTATATATATATATATATATATATATATATGTGTGTGTGTGTGTGTGTGTGTGTGTGTGTATGTATGTATGTATGTTAGTTTTTATGAGCTGATCAATAAATTTAAATTTGAGAGACCAAGATAGATCTATTTCAAAGCTTATTAGCTCTCATCAGTTGGCCACACCCCACTGGGATTCGAACCGGGGCTGTAATGAATCCAAGGCAGAAGCCTAGCACTCCAGCCTAATCTGCCTTGGATTCATTACAGCCCCGGTTCGAATCCCAGTGTGGTGTGGCCAACTGATGAGAGCTAATAAGCTCGAAATAGATCTATCTTGGTCTCTCAAATTTAAATTTATTGATCAGCTCATAAAAACTAACACATATCTAAAAATATTACACAATGTAACTAAAAAATGGTTCTCTGCCTAGATGGTCTCTGGTGATGAACCGACAGGCAGAGAGGGAAACAGCATGTCTCCTCCCTTAATGGGGCCCTTACAGGAAGTTGTGAAAACAATTATCTATCTATCTCTCTCTCTCTCTCTCTCTCTCTCTCTCTCTCTCTCTCTCTCTCTCTCTCTCTATCTATCTATCTATCTATCTAATCACATTTTAAAATTCGTACATTCAATCTTTGGTTTTACATTAACATCCGTTTCAGGAATTACAGTAATTCAAAGTTAATTATTTTTGAGATCTGAGTCTCTTTGCTATTATGTCTTCTTCCTCCCCCACCACCCCGTGGGCTGGCCATGGCTCCTCCCGTTCCTTCTTCTATGTCTCCCAGGATTGAGGCGTGTTTTTTGAGAAAGGCCTCCGCCTCCCCTGTTGTTTTAATTCTAATCCTGCCTCCATCCCAGAATACCAACATTCCTTCAGGCATTAACCATTTGAACAGATTCCGTTTTTATATAATTCCACATATGGTGGAATGTTCCAGGCTTGTGGCTGCATCTCCAACATTTGGAGGATAAATTTTGACCAATCTTGCTGGAGGCAAACATTTTATAGAGATTTTATTTGTAGGCTACTGCCGTCGTAAATTTGTAATTTCTTTCCCATAGTTTATCCCATTTTTCTAATTCTATATTATGGCCAAAATTTCTTCCCCAGCTAATCATTGTCTCCTTTATCGTCTTCAAGAGCTATTTTTCATTGACATAGAAACTAGAACCTGAATTAATGGATATAAGTTGCAGCTTGTTGTTGCTGTTCACTTGTTAAGTCATGTCCAACTCTTCATGACCATGTGGACCATAGCACATCATCCCCCTCTGTCTTCTACTGTCTCCCAAACTCATATTCGTTGTATTGATCCCATTATCAAATTGCAGGCTACCTAGATGTCATTTAAATACAAGGAAAAACTTCCTGATGTGAAGACATCAAAGCAATCTGTCTGTGCAGATTGTAGGTTTTAAGGGGTTTTGGGGGGTGGGAAATTAGGTAGCTGCCTACTGGGAATGCTTTGCTTTTCCTACATATTACAGAACATTGGACACTGATGACCCTTCCATGTCCACTGTTCTGATTTTGATTCTCTGTTATTAAAAAAAGATTAAAACATTTGAAAACAAACATTTGAAGGAAGTATAACGGTGTTGAGAGGAATGGGAAGACAAAGGGTCATGCTTGGTTAGAACTGATGATAACTTGAAACAGAGAGACATGAGATATTTAAAGAACAGAAAGCAGAGTATGGATCGATACATAGATGTGATAGGAACAAGGATCTTTTGATGGTGAAGAAGTTGTAGAAATGTGCGCTGAATGGTACTGGTTGGGTTTAACTATATTTCACTTATTTGTTTTTATCTCGTCCTTTCAACTTACTTGCCTTAATATTTTGTACTCCTTTTCTACTCTGTACTTAGCTTACCCCCAAAGAAAGCTTGTGTGTGTGTGTGTGTGCGTGTGTGTGCGTGTGTGTGTAGGGAGTAAAATGCTAATTCAGAGAAGGTAGCTGATTTGGCAAATTGTATTGTTTTGTCATGAGTGGTTAGCTGCAACTGAGCGTTGCCTTTAAATTTATGTTTTGTCTTCAAATAATTGGATTGGTGGGAAAAAAAGAAAAAATATGTCCTTCACTTCATAGGGCAATTTGGATGACAGAAAAATCATATGAGAAGATTAATGCTAGTGAAACTGAAATATCTTGTTCTAGATGCCTTTTTCCCAGCAGACATTCTTCTGTCCTATGATGAGTGAATAACTTATTTGAAATGTTATTACATGAATTTATTTTGGGTGTGATGCTGTCAAACCACAAAACTGCAGAGGATGGCTCTGCGTTGTAGAATAGTGGTTATTTTGCTAATTGAGTCTCGCTCATTACATGAATGCAGATACAAGCAGCGGCTTTCGATACCATCGACCATGGTATCCTATTGCATCGGCTGGAGGGGTTGGGGGTGGGAGGCACCGTCCTACGGTGGTTCTCCTCCTACCTCTCCGGTCGATCGCAATTTGTGTTGGCAGGAGAGCAGAGGTCGACCTCGAGACCCCTCACATGTGGGGTGCCTCAGGGGTCGGTCCTCTCGCCTCTCCTGTTCAACACATATATGAAGCCGCTGGGTGAGATCATCCGTGGTTTTGGGGTAGAGTACCACTTCTACGCTGACGACACGCAGTTGTATATATCTACCCCAAACCACCCCAACGATGCCGTAGCGGTGATGTGCCTGGAAGCCGTGCGGGCCTGGATGGGAAGTAACAGACTCAGACTCAACCCGTCCAAGACTGAGTGGCTGTGGTTTCCGGCTGCCTGATTCAACCAGTTGACTCCATCACTGGCCATAGGGGGCGAACATCTTACCCCTGTGGATGGGGCGCGCAACTTGGGTGTCCTCCTGGATACCCGGCTGTCCATGGAAGATCAAGTGACAGCCGTGGCCAGGAGGGCGTTTTACCAGGTTCGCCTGGTACGCCAGTTGCGCCCCTTATTGGGTCCTAACAAGGAGAAGGGCGGGGTATAAATTTAATAAAATAAAAATATTGGATCGGGACGCCCTTTGCACAGTCACTCATGCCCTTGTGACATCCCGACTGGACTATTGTAACTCTCTCTACATGGGGCTCCCCCTGAGGTGCACCCGAAGACTTCAGCTGGTCCAGAATGCAGCCGCGCGAGCAATAATGGGGACCTCTAGGTTCACCCATATAACACCACTCTTGCGCGAGCTGCACTGGCTGCCTGTCATCTTTCGGGTGCGCTTCAAGGTGCTAGTTGTCATCTTTAAAGCGCTCCATGGCACGGGACCTAGCTATCTGCGGGATCGGATCCTGCCCCACACATCCTCCCGGCCGATTCGCTCCCACAGAGAGGGACTTCTCCAGGTGCCGTCCACTAGACTTTGTCAGCGGGCGTCGCCCAGGGGAAGGGCCTTCTCTGTGGCGGGCCCAGCCCTCTTGAACGACCTTCCCCTCGACATCAGAACAACTACGGACCTCCGCTCCTTCCGCCAAAAACTCAAAACACACTTTTTCTGCTTGGCCGGTCTAGGTTAGTCTCTACCTTTTGGGGTGTTAGGGAATTTTAGTGTTATAATTTGGGGATTTTAGCACAGGGATAATCCTAATTTAATTCGTTTTTATTCACTGTATTTATTTTATGTATGTATTTTTTTTCTATAGTATTTTAATTTTTTCCCTGTGCACCGCTCCGAGTCCCCTTGGGGAGAGGATGAGGTATACAAAATAAATTTATTATTATTATTATTATCTAGGAAAGGGGGAAATGCTCCCTTTCTGGCTTTTAATACAAAGGAGTAAATAAACTTAAAGTGAAAAGATATTAATGCCTGCCAGGGTATTGGTTGAGAAGCTGAGTGACCATCAAAGGTCATGCAGTAAACAGAATTACTAACAGTAGCGTTGATTTATTTAATGTTTTATTTAGAGAATAGAATAACTAAATTCCCACCCCTGCCAAGCCGAATAGCTGAACAATTGACCTTTGAGCATGGCTATTTTGAAATATCTGCGTTAATTCATAATTTATCTTCGATGTTCGTCATTTCTTTGCAAAATAGTTTATTCATCCTTGTTGTGTTTTTCTGTCTGTTATAATCTCCCAGATAATACATTTGCATTTCTATGATGCCAGTTCCTGATGGGGAGGGAGCCTGGAAGCAAATGTCTGGCTTGTGATTTTAAAAGAAAATTAGCCTTATTGTAACCTTATTTTGAGGCAAATGCTGCACATAAATCATTTGCTATTTTGTTCATGGTTGTCTAGTATTTCAATTCATCTTACTGGGATTTATTTCTGAGTAGATCTGCAAACTATTTGTACTACCATATTTGTTCCAAAGGTGCTTTTTCAAGAGGCAACCAGACTTTCTGGTTTTTCTTTGAAGGCGTTTTGCTTTTCATCCAAGAAGCTTCTTCAGCTGAGAGTCAGTCAAAATCTATATAAATAAAAATGTAACTATGAGTTTGTTCAAAACAGGTAATCTCCGAAACTACTGCACCGATCACTTCCAAATTTTCACACAACGTTCCTTTCAAATACGGCACCAATGATATACAGTATATAGATTGTGTAGATGTCACACCTGTGCCAGGTACATGCAACAGAAATGTAAAAAATTAGGTAGATGAATACAGAGAGAGCAGTGGGCCACAGGTATTATGTCATCCTTTATGACATAAAATACTCTGTCCATAAGATTCAAGGAGAAATACAGTAGGTAGGTAGGCAGCTATAGGGATAGACAGAGGGAGGGAGAAAGGCAGTAGGTAGGTAGGTAGGGAGGGAGGGAGAGGGATAGAGAGGGAGAGGGAGAAATACAGTAGGTAGGTAAGTAGGGAGAGAGAGCGAGAGAGTGAAATACAGTAGGTAGGTAGGTTGGGGGTTATACGGTGGTTGTGTATACGTGTTTGTGTGTGCAGGTGTAGATCTACACACAGATTGGTTGGCCATTTAACCAGACTGGGCCACAGCAACGCGTGGCCAGGAACGGCTAGTAACAAATATTGTAAATATTTTGATTCCATTTTACCATAAAAAGAGGAAGATGTACTTGCTGATTTTTTTCCTCCTTAAATGGAGAAGAGCTATTCTATTTAATCTTAAAAATGAAATATTCCCAGGTCTGGACATCCTCAATACACACAGCCACTCAATCTCGGTAGGAATCAGTTCCTATCCATCCTAGTTTGCACAGCCTCCAAGCCCCACATATAACGTCATTTTCCCACATTTTAAAGAATATTTTTTTTGTTGTCTTATATAATTGTACTTTTGAGCTAATCTGTATTTGTAAAAAATTTGTAGAAATAGGCATATTTACAAAATGGTGTTCCAACGCAAAAATGATATAGGAGATTTAATACGATCAATAAAATTAAAGCTGGCAAAAGGGAGGAAAATCACTCGCATTGAATTTCGCTTAAAAAGGTTTTATCAAATGCCCATCAACTTCATTTGTTTGAGTATTTGAGAAGTCTCACAGAGTTTAACTGGATACAGTGGCATTTGCACAATAAAAGCTAAAAATTGCCAACATGACCATAACCAATACAAGATAAAACTATGAAGATAAGGGGAGAAAAGGATCCATATCAATGTTAACTATGCATATAGGTAGTCTTTGACTTACAACTATTCATTTAGCAATCGTTTAAAGTTACAGTGGCTCTGAAAATTGTGAGACTTACTACCAATCTTCAAACTTACAACCGTAACAATCTTCCTAGGGTCACATGATCAAAATTTGGGTGCTTGGCAACCACCGTATATTTAGGATGGTTGCTGGGGGCTGAAGTCATGTGTTTACCTTTTGAGAACTTTAAGAACCACATTCAACAACAACTTAAATGATTCTTAGTTTATGTTCACAGCCAGAAGTCTATATCTCTTATAGCATTTCTTGTTGATTCGGTATATTCTGGAATTGTTTCTAGTTAAAAAATATATTTTCATTTCAAATTAAATTTCCAGAATCCTCTGAATGATACTTTGGATACATTTCTAGTACTTTTAAAGTATTTTTTGCAGGTGTACCCCATGTGCTAACACTTTCCTTCTTTATAACTGGATTTCCAACATTTGTTAGTCCCTGATTTATTGTAGCTATCTTAGAAATTGACAGAGTTGTATAATGTCTATTTTGTACCTGTTTTCTTTTAGATTATAAATTTAAGTAGATTTTATGGATTTCATCCATAATTCTTCCTATTTTCACATCCATTTTATCATGCAATTTTTTTCATTTGTTCTGTCTTCGTGTCATATCTGGCTAGGAGTTTATATATACACCCAAGCAGATGGTATTGATTTGGTATGAGCATTTCAAATTCTGTCATTTTTCTTTTTTCTTTTTTAGTATTGTTCTCTCATCCTTAAGATCAGGATTTATTTTTCCTTACAGTTAAATACATTAACTATAGTATATTCCAGTCTTTCAGTAAGTAATTCTTCCATTTGATCTGTTCATGGAGAATGAGTCAGCCATATCTGCATATATAAATTACATTTTTCTTACTACAGTTGTCTCCAGCATGGAAAGCATGCGAAGGAGAGGCTAATGGGAAAATTGATGAATTTATTGTTTTCTTATGGAATTCTATGATTTTATCAAACTATAGCTGATAATACATCATTTTAAATTTTTATCCTCTGTGAAGCCTATTACTTATGCTCGCTCCTATCAATATTGACATTCTGCTATTTGGCCATTTTAGAGGTGGGTTTTTTTGTTCTAATTTATTTTATTGGTTTTTTTAAAAAAAATGATTCCCAAAAGCAGGGCAAAAACCCCACAAAAATAAAAATACAAACATTGTCAAGAAAAAAGGGCTTTTTAAAATGAAAAAATAGAAAGAAAAAAAGCTATAAATCGTTTTAGCAATAGTTACAATATGACATATAGGTGCCTAATTCAATTATTATTAAAATACATATATATTTAAAATACATTTATATATTTAACCTATTGTAGTATATATCAAAGAGGCCCATATTTCATTATATTTGTCCATAAAAAGGCTACAACTGTAGGCAATCCGATCATAGGCAACAAGATCTTCAATCCATTGAGTGAAAAGGGACATGCATTTATTTTTTCAATATTGCAGTATCAGTCTTTGGGCCATAATAAGGGCACAGGTGATCTGTTTAATTTATTAAGGGCACAGGTAATCTATTATCCGGTTGTAAATTCCAAATAAAAGAATGTTATCATCTGAAATTTTACCTTTTGTCGTACAATTATATTGAAATAATCCAGTACTTTCTTCCAAAACGTAAGTGCAAGTGTAAAACATTGTAAAAATAGATGTTTTAAAGAAGCACTATCCTTATTATATCTCCAACAAAATATTTCTGACATTCCCTTTTTATGCAAACATAAAGGAAATCCAATGAATTTGAAATACCAGGGGAAGTTGGGGGTTGTATAAGTCATAATTTGTACTTGTAATTTCAAGTTCAATAACACTCTTGTCATAGATGTTAAAACAGTCTCCCGTAGTCTAGGCCAGGGGTCTCCAACCTTAGCAACTTTAAGCCTGGCAGACTTCAACTCCCAGAATACCCTAGCCAGCTTTGCTGGCTGGGGAATTCTGGGAGTTGAACTCCACCAGGCTTAAAAGTTGCCAAGGTTGGAGACCCCTGGTCTAGGCAACAGAGGAACTTCCAATTCTTTAGTCCACTCATTTCTTAGCAGCTGCATATCAAATTAATATATTGATAACAAATATCTAATAGTAGGTTTTTCAGCTTTAAAGGATTTAACAAATTATTTTAGTGTCTCCGGTGTCTCAGAAGCTGAAAATGTCATTGGTTCAAACACATTGAACATGTTACATAAGTAGATTTTGCCATTGGGTTGGTAGATGAGATTTGTCTCTTAATACAAAGTACGTTAAAAATTCAGCTTCATTCTTTTTCACTTGGTACACTCAATATATTTGCTTCCATCCTCTGTTTCCATATCATCTCCCCCCAAAAATTTTAAAAGCTGGGATTCCCCATGAAATCAATTTAACATGGGGGGAATGGGTCAAATCTTTTTTTATTAGAGATTACATTCCAGAATTTTCTAATAGATGTAATTAATTTTCAAATTAATTTATTTATATCATGTATACACTGCTCATAGTCCTTGGGTCATCTAAAAAAACTAAATCAATCAATCAATCAAATATTGTCCATCTAACCAAAGGTGCTGTATGTGTATATTCCAAAGTTGCCCAACTCAAAAAATTAACACCAATTTTATTTAATACTTGACAATAGCTAAGTTTGATGATATAGCTTCAGATTCAGAAAATCAAATCTTCCTTTATTAATTGGCGATTGCATTTTTGTAAAGATATTCTCAGACTTGAAGAATCCCATAGAAAGTTTGTAAAAAAAAGAGTTTGTTTTCTGAAAATGTTTTCCAGAAAAATACATTGGAATTCATATTCCTCCCAGAATATAAATTAACCTGGGAATGATATTTATTTTGAGAATGTTCACCTTTCCCCAAAAGATACGTTTTGATGACTGCCATCTATCATCAGCTGAAGAAACCAAGGTACGAATGAAGTTGTATCATTTGGTATAGCCATACCTAGATATTTAATGGATTCAGTACAAATGCAGAATTGATATTTATTAAATGGATAGGTATTTTTTCATATAGGCATCAGTTCTCATGTGGAACAGTTAATAACAGTATAACAACAGTATATAATAACAACAGTATCCTGCTATTTTACTAAAAACACCTATCTTTTGCATCAACACTAAGACAATAGTTTGAAATTTGGAAATCAACAAAAGAATGTCACCTCAGTGTGCTAATTATCATCCAATCTTGTTGATTAATGTTGATACAAAGATTTTAACAGCAGTGTTAGCAGGTAGATAACAGCAGATGATATTGTTTGTCATTAAGAATGATCAAGCAGGGTTTATAAAAATTAGGCAAGCCGCAGACAACAGTAGGTTACTTGTAAATCTAATAGACTTGAATAAAACTAAAGATCAATTTGTAATTTTATCATTAGACGCTGAAAAGGCCTTTGACAGAATACAAACATAGTACATGTTTGCCGTACTAAATAGATTTAGATTGCCTTTAGAATTCATAAAATGGATTATACGAGTTTAAAGTGAAAGTTAATGGCATCTTTTCTCCTACTATCCCACTATTTAGAGCAGGGATGCCAAATTTGTGGCCATGAGCTGGATGCATCATGCGCTGGCCATGCCCATGCCCAGTTTAGCGAGGAGGAGGAATCGTAATATGTCATGTGACGATGCAATTTTGACATCCCTGATTTAGAACTTTTAGAACTAGGTAAAGATGCCCACTTTCACCTTTAATTTTTTTCATATCTTTAGCGAAGCTTTGACTTGGGTTATTCAGCAATATCAGGAGATCTATGGAGTGGTACATATCTCAGTTGAACACAAATTAATTTCCAATGTATTTTTCTGGAAAACATTTTCAGAAAACAAACTCTTTTTTTTGCAAACAATTTTCTTGTCTTCATTTTCCTCATCTAAACCTCACAATACAAGCCCAGTGTTGATGCAAAATAATTTCATTTATTTTCTTTACCATGATAGGAAGCTTGCTTTATATTGGCACCAAAGACAAATTCTTTGTGTGTCAACTCACATTTAGCCAGTAAAGAATTCTATTCTATTCTATTCTATTCTATTCTAATGCAAATTTAATATGTGAAAGACCAAGGCTACCTCTGTTTTTTAACATTGTTTTTCATTTAACTCTAGATCTTTTCTGTCTCTATATAAATTTTCTGATATTTTTTTACCATTTGTATTAAGTGGGGTTTCCCCTGTACTTAAATTGGATTTGTGCCATTTGAAACAAGTAATTTATCTTTGGTAAAACATTCATTTTGATCATTTCAATTGATTCTAACCAAGATGGTTATAGATTTCTCTAACATTTGAGATCTCTTTTCTTGCCATAATTTAGCATATTTATTGTGATATATATTTTGCTTTTAACCTGTCAAATGCAAACCACAGTAATGGATAATTTGACAGCCAGATTCTTCTTGCAAGAGATTAATTTCTCCTTGGTTAAATATCTTGCAATTAGTTTTGGTTTTAGGACATTGATTCTGGTATTCTCCAAAACTGTGAATTGTTTTCATTAGCTGCTTTATTGCCCTTCGTGGTTTTCTGGGGGCTGAAACCCCTTCATCTGCATTACATTAAGTTATATTCCACTCCACTGATTTTAAGATCTGATAAGACCTCAGACTTTTTCTGATATAGGCAGATTTCTCTACCCCTCAATTGATTTAGATACAGGAATATTTATTTAATATTCTTTTTGGTAAAATTTTAGCATTTAATTTCTTCTATTCGTGTATGTGTGTGTGTGAGAGAGAGAGAGAGAGGCAGGGAGAGAGAGAGAGAGGAGAGAGAGAGAGAGAGAGAGAGAGAGAGAGAGAGAGAGAGAGAGAGAGAGAGAATGTGTAGCCCTAAGTCAAGAACAATGTGAAGTTTGTAACTATCAAACTTCCCTGTGATTAATACATTTTTTTAAAAATTACAAACTCTGACAATTAACAGCATGCCATTTTTAAAACTTACTTCTCCTTGGTATCACTTGCTAAGTGGAGCCCGACATTCAGATTTACAAATATCAATAGTTCTCATAAGCTGTTTTTTAAAATCTCTGTAACAAAGTCACTCTCATTCCCAGGAAGAATCAGGTACTGAGATTTGCATGCCTTAGATCAGGAGTCCCCAACCTGTGGGCCATGGCCCACTAGTGGGCTGCGAGGGATTTGCAACCAGGCCGCAAAAATGGCCAGTGAGCATGCACTTCCTCGCTTGCGCGAGCAGCAGGTGAGCACAAGCTCCATTTAAGTGAGCAGCAGGCGCGCATGCACGCAGCTCATGCAAATGAAGCTGTGCACACGTACATGCTTGCCAACCACTTGCGCAGAACCATCCCCTCTCTTCTCCCCGCCCCCCAGTCTGCAAAGCCAGAAATGTTGGTGAACTCTGCCTTAGATCTTATCTATTCCTTCTAGCTTTACTTTCAGCAGCTCCTAAAGAAGAGATGTAACAGGTTTTGGCTTGATCTCTTGCTCCCACTCTATGGATCAAAAAAATCTCCCCAGTCAGGATCATAAATCCTATGAAATACCTTTTGTCATATCTATCCAACTATATTTAAAGATGGTTTTCAGGCTTTCCCATTGAACATCTGAGCTTCAGAAGCAGAACCAATAAAACCAAGGTGTGCTTCCACCACGCCACTCCAGTTCTACTAACTGTAGTGTCCAAAGAAAGTTCTGAAGGACAGTTTTTAGCCATAAGCTTCTCAGCCTTTGAACTAGGAGGAGGAAAGGACATTTTCATCTTTGCCCCTGCGAGCACCAGAGACGGAATGGCACGGTCTCTGATGGCCCTCCCTTTTTTAAAACATTTATTTGCACAAAGCTGGCAAAATAGCCTCAATTCAGGTCTCCAATTCATCTTCCCCTCGAGATGTAAGGAAGAAGACGGAAAAGAGCAAGTGGGTTTTCAGAACAGGAAATGACAGTGGAAAATTGGATATGTTTTTATGTAGCTGGAAGCTGTGCTACCTTGAAAGCATGTCCCATCAGGAAGAATCAAGAACCACTGCAGAACAATATGCAGAAGACCCAATCCTGCTGGATGGGGCCAAAAGATAACAAGATCAAAGGGATTGAAAGCTTCTAAGTCAGTGTTTCTCCACCTTGGTGACTTTAAGTCCTGTGGACTTCAACTCCCAGAATTCTGGGAGTTGAAGTCCACAGGATTTAAGGTCATCAAGGTTGAGAAACACTGTTCTAAGTGGTTCAGGGTAATAAGCAGAATCACATTCTTGCATTGGTCATCCACCACCAAGCTGATCAAAACAGACTACGAACAAAACTGTGGCTGGAATAAATCCAAGAAATCTGTTTCATCCGTATGGATCTGGACCTGGGAGGCCACACTTTCTCAATTACCTTAATGAAGATTGGAATAATTAAAGATTAACTTATAATTAGACATTTCTTCCAGCCCAGGGAGAGGTACACATAAAGCCAATGGAGGTCAATAAAGGACTTACAACCGCTTCCTTTAAGCATGCATTTAATAAAGCGTTGCTCTAAAAAAAAAAGCATTGATTGCCTCTCTTAACTATTGGGCCACTCTCATCCAGTTTATTAGCTAGATAGGGCTAGGATTAAGGAAGCAAGCCGTAACTTTCATCTCACCAAACACACTGATCACAACCTTGAGATCTTCCAGTTCAAAATAATCTAGATGAATGTCACAGAAAATTGTCAGGTTTACCTTCATATGACCTGTCACAACATTGATGCCCAAACTAAAGTGAACTTAATTGACTGTAAAGAATGAGACAAATTACATATACTATTCTTTGGCTGTTCCAGTTCTCCCCCCCCCAAAAAAAAACAACAACCCTTAATGGAGGAGATAAGGCAGTGTGTGGAAAAGTATTACCTACACGTTCTATGCACAGAAGGTCATCAGAATCTCCCAAGGCAAATTAGTACTCCAATGAGAACCAGAGAGTATATTGTGATCTTTCAGAATGGCATGTAGTCCATCTTAAGCTCTTTGAGCAGAGAAAATACGTAGCTTGAGTTTGAGAGGCAAAGCAGAAATGCAGGTAAGAAACAAAATGCTGATATATCAACAAAAGAGTGCAAAATCAAAATTGGTGCAGCATCTGCTCTTGAAGAAAGAGAAAAAGCATACATGATTTCAAACTTCATGCATTCTCTCTCCTCCCCCCCCCCCTGCCCAAAATCAAGTAATTCCAGGTATTTACCATAGGAGTGGGAGACAGACTGGATGTGGCGGCTTTGTGCCAGTCTTTCTTTGGGACAGAAGATTTTTTATTGGAAGTTTATCATCAAATTCCTAAGATACCAAGTATACCATTTAAAGATCATTATCATTTTAGGGCAATGGTTCTCAATCTGAATTTGGTGGATCCCTGGGGGGCGCGCGATGTCAACACAGGATCCACAAAGTCTTGAAGAAATGTTACGATTTAAATCTTGAGTTAAATCTTGGGGGGTCCATGGCCATGGTCTGTGGCCACAAGAGGTATTTCAAGGGGGTCCATCCATGGTGAAGAAAAGATTGAGAACCACTGCCTTAGGGTAATGCCTCTGCATGGTGTGTTCCACCACACAGAGTAATTTGCTGCTATTCAACTTCCCCATGTCTCTTTGAAGTAAAATTGTAAGCAAGCAAATAAAGAAAAACGTGAGGGGGAGATGCCTTAAGTTGGAAATGTAAAGTCAACATTTCATTGAAGTCTTCAAATGAAATTAGCCAATATTTCTTAGGCGCTACCAGATCATTAATGACATTTGCATCCTGCTCGACTGTAGAAGTAGAAAATGGTTGATCCTTTGTGATTTTTGAGAATGTAAACCCCATCTCCCAAATCCCAGGTAAAAGTGCTTCTGAAAAAGTGAAGAAGGAAATTAAAATGATGTTTTGTAGGAGATCATCACGTTATGGCGAAGAGCACTTTGCTGATGAATTCTTTCAAAGAGGGTAGGCCTGTGACTTAGTCAAGGGATCATTTTCATAAACCATTTTAACGGCATCCTGGTGACTGACAAAGTCAAGATAAGGGCATGAGAGAAAAAAATGAAAGAAATCTTTCAATAAAATCTCTGGAGGCTTTCTGAAGAACCTGGCTGTCAGCATTCGTGGATCAAAAGAGAATAACCACGCAACTGAAAAGAAAATACACTGTGACAAACTCATGTTTGCCATTATTGCAAAAAAGATTGACTGGTGATTTAACAACCCAATCTACCAATAGGTAAATCTTTTTTTTTTCCCCTGAAAAGAGAGCCCTGCGTGTTAAAAGTTCTGCATTATAGTAGCTGCTGAGAGCAGATTTTTTTTCCTTCTCTTTCTCCTGAAGCAGATGTAATATTGTCTTTTATTGTCTTGGGTAATATAAGTGGGGAAATATATTTTTCTCCACTTATATTACCCATGTGAAGCCTGTCAGAGAAGGAACAGAAAACATCTTAGGGTTATTTGTTACTTGGGTGAGACTCTTAAGAACACACACAAGGCAGCTTTGATAGTGGCTTAAACCCAAAGAGATAAAGATGTTATATTTGCATTGGCTACATGAATTATTCTACCATTCATTCTAGGCCTTCTTCTAACTAATCTGTGTATAGGTTGTGTTGTGGCCCAGCCGGCTCTGGATGAGCTACTGATGGACTCCTCTAGTGAGGAGTCCTATGAGTCTGCTCTGGAGGAGGAGGGCGACCTCCTTCGCACAGTCACTCAAGCGCTTGTTACGTCCCGCCTAGACTATTGCAATGCTCTCTACATGGGGCTCCCCTTGAGGTGCACCCGGAGGCTCCAGTTAGTGCAGAATGCGGCCGCGTGGGGGATTTTGGGAGCCTCACGGTGCTCCCACGTAACACCCCTCCTGCGCGAGCTGCACTGGCTGCCAGTGGCCTTCCGGGTGCACTTCAAGGTGCTGGTAACCATCTTTAAATCGCTCTATGGCACGGGGCCTAGTTATTTGCGGGACCCTCTCCTACCACATACCTCCCTTCGACCGATCCGCTCCCACAGGGAGGGCCTCCTCAGGGTGCTGTCTGCCGGTCAATGCCGGCTGGCGGCGCCCAGGGGTAGGGCCTTCTCTGTGGCAGGCCCAGCCCTCTGGAACGACCTTTCCCCCCGAACTTTGTACCATCACGGACCTTCGCCTCTTCCGCCAATCACTCAAGACGCACTTTTTTCACCTAGCTGGCCTAGCTTAGAGCCTAGATTTTGATATAATTTTAATTGGATTAGATAGGGATTTTAACATTTTTAGCTTGAATATTTTAGCACAGGTCATCTAATTTAATTGCATTTTAATGTTACGACTGTATTTATTGTTGTTTTTTTGTATTATTTTTAATTTTCCTGTGCACCGCCCTGAGTCCGATTGGGGAGAGAGGAGCGGTATAGAAATTGAATAAACATAAACATAAACAGAGAGCCCGGCTGGTTATCAGGAGGCACCTGGGGCTTGGAGTAGTGGGGAGGATCAGGGCCAGTTTGTCCCTGATGTCAGGTTAAGAAGAATTGAACGAAGGCAGCGTCAGTTACAAGACAGACGAACCCAGAGGAGGTAATTAGTCTCAGCTGCCTAATGACTGGCCCCTCCCAAGTACTGCACCTCAAACAAAGCATATCACATCCCACTTTAGCTCTAGGACTAGATTTACCACACAGGATAAAAGATGTGACTAAAACAAGCCAGCAGCTATGTTAAAAAAAAAAAAAACACCAAAGGTGGACAAGGGAAGTCAATTGTTAGAGAGGGAGTATGGCCTTAAGTGAATAAAACCCAGAATTTTTAATTACATGAAATTATTAAGCAGCAGAAAATGTGCTTATGTTGCCTATAAGCTAAACGTATTCATAGAGTTGGTCTGTTCCAGTTATTAAATGTGGAATGGGAGTGTTTGAAAAACGCAATATATTTCCTTAAATTTGAACTTCAGGATTCTTCAACCAGACAATGTTCCTGATGATATGGGAGAAAGAAAAATTATAAATAGCTCCCTAGAATAGCAGTCCCCAACCTTTTTGGCTTGGTGGCCCAGTGTGGGGGGGGAGAGGGGATAGTTTCATATGAGTGGTAGGTGCACGTGTGCACAGCCCAGCTCCATTTATGCAAATAGCAGGTGCAGGCACCCACTGCTTGCATAAATAGAGCTGTGGTGCATGAATGGCCACTGCTTATGCAAATGGAGCTGGGCACTTATGCAAACACCTGCCATTCATGCAAAAGGAATGAATCGCACAAGTGGGCATCCATCGATTGCATATGGGCTGTGGAATGGGCTGTGGCCCGGTAATGAGCTGTGGCCTGGGGTTTGGGGACCCTAGAAGGTGTCTGGATAAATCTGGTATAATAAGGAAAAGGTGCCTTCAGGGTTGAACGAATTCATCCTTCAGTTTTGATGTGACCTATGCTTGAGGATGAACAATGACTGGGAAATTAAGTCCCTTTTGTGCCAACATGCCTTCCATTATAAGGCAGTTTTTCTTCCCCCAGCAGCCCTCTAGGGCAGGGGTCTCCAACCTTTGCAACTTTAAGTCTGAAGGACTTCAGCTCCCAGAATTCTGGGAGCTGAAGTCCTTCAGACTTAAAGTTGCAAAGGTTGGAGACCCCTGCTCTAGGGGGAAGACCAAAAGGGAAATCCTCGCCCTGCCCTGGTTTGGCCTATTAAATGCAGTAAGGGAAACCAAGAATACAAGCCTTTGGAAGTCAGTAGCTCAGCCAGGCTGAGTGGGATGCTAGAAGGGCAGCATCAACTGCAGGATTGAAACAAAAAATCAACTTCATTAAAGGTGCTAAAAGAAGATAAGTCAAAACACAATTAAAAAGAGATTTAAAAATTACAAAAACCTTAATGCAGTTCTAAGTACAATCAAACAGCTCCATTTCCAACCTTTCCTCCATGATCCCAGCCAACTCCAGAGCCTTCCAAATTCTTCTCACCCTAAATCTGGCAGACTCCCCTTCTTTTCACTTATTGACTCTCAGGGATCAGGTGATTTCCTCCACCACATCCGGCTGCTTAGTTTTTTAAAAGACCAACCACTCCCCAATACCTCTAGCTATTTTGAAATGCGGGGAACTGTGCTAAATACATTGCAATACATAAATTGTATCATGTCTTTAGCACGGTGTTGTTTACCTTGACAGAAAATCAAAACACTTCTTTGCATGGCTAAAATCCCCTTTAAAAACCCTTCCTTTCAATGAATTACTTTTTAAAAAGCTTTGACTGAAAAACATTGCATAGAACCAGCCGAAGGCCTCTCTATGTATAACTATTTTGCTTATTTCAAGAACACCATGACCTTTGAATTGAATTGTGATAAATTACAATTGAATTGTCCTGCTCTATTTAAAATAATTTTATTTTGCATTGAGGTTTTATTTAGTCAGACATTTATTTATGTCTCGCCTTTTTCATTTTTACACATAACTCAAGGCAGCAAACATATCCAACATACCTTCCTCCTTCTATTTTCCCCACAGTAACTATGGTACTCTGTGAGGTGGGCTGAGAGAGTGTGTCGGGCCCAATATCACCTTTTAGAGAGTACACAAGTCAGCAAAGATGCACTACAGCAGTGTTTCCCAATCTTGATAAATTTTAGGTACCGTATTTTTCGGAGTATAAGATGCACCATAGTATAAGACGCACCCAGGTTTTGAAGAGGCAATTTTTTTAAAAAAGTAGGTAGGTAGATAGAGCGATAGAGGGAGAGAAAGAGAGAGAAATACAGTAGGTAGGTAGGGAGAGAGAGAGTAGGTAGGTAGGTAGGTAGGTAGGTAGAGGGAGGGAGGGAAATACAGTAGGTTGATAGGGAGAGAGAGAGTGTAGATAGGTAGGTAGGTAGAGGGATAGAGAGAGAGAGAAATACAGTAGATAGGTAGGGGTGGAGAGAGTAAGTAGATAGATAGATAGATAGATAGATAGATAGATAGATAGATAGATAGATAGATAGATAGATAGATAGATAGATAGATAGATAGATGGGGAGGGAGGGAAATACAGTAGGTAGGTAGGTAGAGAGAGTGTGTAGATAGATAGGTAGGTAGGTAGAGGGATAGAGAGAGAGAGAAATAGAGAGAGAGAGAAATACAGTAGATAGGTAGGTAGGTAGGGAGAGAGAGAGAGAGTAGGTAGGTATATAGAGGGGGGAGAGAAATACAGTAGATAGGTAGGAAGAGAGAGAGTGTAGATAGGTAGGAAGAGGGAGAGAGAGAGAGAGAGAGAGAGAGAGAGAGAAGAGAGAGAGAGAGAGAGAGAGAGAGAGAGAGAGAGAGAGAGAGAGAGAGAAATACAGTAGATAGGTAGGGAGAGAGAGTAGGTAGGTAGGTAAGATGTTTTCAGGTGTATGTACCCATGTGCTGGAGAAGGAAATCACTGATCACCTTTAGAACAAATCTTTGTTTCTGCAGGCACAGTACTTGACCAACGTAATTCTCATCAACTAAACACTCTAACTAAACAGCTTTCCAAAAGGGGAAAAAAAACCTTTTTGCACTTTGCAAACCTCCCCCAAACGGCCCATTTTTTGCGAAAATGGGCCCGTTTTTTTCAAATAAAAGGCATGAACAGCCTTGGGGGCCCCAAGGAGAGTGCTCCTGGGGGGCTGGGGGGGGTGTCAAAAATGAGCAAAAAATGGCACATTTATTGCGAAAACGGGCTGTTTTGGGGTCAAAAAAATTGCATGCATAGCCTTATGGAGGGTTATAGAGTGCTGCTGGGGGCTGGGGGGCCAAAACGCCCTGTTTTTTGCTCACTTCTGCCCTCCCCAGCCCCCAGGAGCTCTCTGGAAGCCTCCATAAGGGTATGCGCGCAGCCATTTTGGTGAAGGGGCAGAGTTTCAGGAGGCAAAAAAATGCTGTATTCGATGTATAAGACGCATCCAGATTTTCAGCCTCTTTTTAGAGGAAAAAAAGGTGCGTCTTATACTCCGAAAAATACGGTATATGGACTGGTCTCAGAGGAAGCTGTAAAATTCTGGGATCTAAAGTTTACTTATCTGGAAATTGCCGAGGTTGGGAGATGCTGCATTGTAGGATAGATAGTCAAGGAGTCTTTGGAAAAATAGAATGCTGCCTAAGATTTAAAGAGGAATTTTTGTGAACTGCATATTTATGAGCTGAGGTAATGTGTGACTCACAAGCATCATTCGAACATCATAACAAGCCATAGTTGTATGTGTGAGTAATCCTTCAAAGGTCACATTCTGGCAGAAGTCATTTTCAAGAAGGGGGATGTGTGCTACTGGGTTCAAGGTTAAAAGCCAAAAATGAATTGGCACAGTTCTTCCATTTTTTATTTAACATTTCCATGGGTGTTTTAAAATTAGGCCATTGCTGCTCTCATGGAATCAAGAGAACAAGCTATCTCCTGCTATTTGACCTCTGTTTCTTTAAAACAGTTCAGAGCAGACCATTATTCCAAGTGCTAAAGTTGCTTTTCCTTTCAACTCTTTTATTGTTTATCAACTTGAAGTCATATTCTCCCCTCTCTTCTTTCCTGTCCTTTTTGCAACCCAATCAAGTAACTAATTATCACCTTCTGCAATACTACATGCCAACACTTTATATCTCTCCTGTCTCTCGTAGTTTGCATTTTATTATGAGCTGATGAAGCTGCCCACTCGAGACTTGGACACATTCTTCTTTCTATTTTTCCTGCTAATTATGGTCATATTTTACTCATTTCTCATCATTTCATGCATCTTCAGGTTTAAAATTTGTTCTTAGACTTACTACTTTTTGTGAATTATGTAATATTTATGTGGGAAAAAGTTAGAACCTGGTTTGAACCCAGTTTGTTTCAAAATTGGCTTCTTATGCTACACCCTCCCACTGAGATAGTTATGTCACATTATTTCTGGCAACACATGCAAAATAAGAGGTAGCATTATGTCTTTGGATGAAAAAGAAGTTCTACTTATGAAAATGGCATATTGATTAAACTGAAGGTCATTGTTTTGAAAATAAATGTATATAAAGGTAATACATATGTGCTAGTCGTTCCCGACACTAGGGGGCGGTGCTCATTTCTGTTTCAAAGCCAAAAAGCCAGCGCTGCCCGAAGACATCTCCGTGGTCATGTGGCCCACATGACTAAATGCTGAAGACGCACAGAACGCTGTTACCTTCCCACCAAAGGTGGTTCCTATTTTTCTACTTGCATTTTTACGTGCTTTTGAACTGCTAGGTTGGCAGAAGCTGGGACAAGTAATGGGAGCTCACTCCGTTATAGTGATGTCCAAACTCATGGAATGTAGTGTTATTTTATTTTGTAACTTGAAATAAACAAAGACAGTCTTGCCACAGATTTAAAGAAACCTGTCACCGAAATCATTTAGGATATGCCCGTTTAGGTATCCATTAACTTACTACAGGTAGAGTGAAGGCTCAGCTGTTCAGATGCTGGGCTTTTCAGCTGGAAAATCAACAGCCCAGGTTCAAGACCCAAGAATCATGTGACAGGGTGAGCTTGACCATCTAGCAGTTCAAAAGCATGCAAATGCGAGTACCACTTCAGCGGGTACCACTTCAACAGGGAAGAAACAGCACTCCATGATGTCATGCTAGCCACATGACCAGGGCAATGTCTTCAGACAGCATTGGCTCATAGCCTCGAAATGGAGAGGAATACTATTCCCTATAGTTGCCAATGACTAGCGAAGTAAAATCTTCAGGGACTCCTTTCCACCTTCCTAACTTTTTATAACTACTTTTCTGATGTGGGGAAACCACATCATTCCAGCGGTAGTATCATCTACTACTATCTTTCATGTGACATCATTGCATTGCAAAATTTTCAGCTCTATAATTGTAATGAATAAAGAATATATTTTGGTGTACAAAATATATGAAAGAGTACCATATGACAACAGGGTGTCACATATATTGTTTTAATGTGTTACAGAGAAGAGAGCAATAGAGAAACAAAGCTGTTGATAGCAATAGCAGTGAACATCTAGATCAGTTGAAATGTCAACTGCTTATATTGGATGTTTTTTGGATACTGTATCGTATCGCATTTATCTTGACCTTCTGCACTTCTTGTAGTGAGAAGTCACCAGTTGAGGTTACACAGTAAAATTGGATCTGAACATTATCATTCCAGTCACTGTTCAAATGGATTATCTGCATCATAAATCTCCCCGCTCAACCACCTAACACCAAGGGCAGAGGTGAGGGAGGGGGGATACTATGACAATATGGATGTCATCAAGAACTTTAAAAATGGAAAAAATGAACTTCTCCTACAGCAGCTCCTCAAAACTTTGTGTGATTTTATTATTGTTTGGTTATCTGGAAATTACTCCAACACATTTAAAGTGCATGTATTCCATTCCAGCAAAACTGGTCATTGCTACCCGTTTTCATAAATACAAATAGCATCACATCAAGCACGGTGGTTAGAATAGTTCTAAGAAATTACAGAGATGATCTGAAGTCAGGAGAATAATGGAGATTAGATACCCCTTCCAAATACCAAGGCCCTTTAATATCTTGATTCTATAATTGTGTAATATTTGTTACCAAAGAAGGGAAATTTGCTGGCCTGACAATGCTCACTCCTCCAATATAAATATGATGAATAAACAAATATGAATCATATCCACTATCTAAAAAATATTCTGAAAGCAAGGCTTTTAAAAAAATATTAATAAAAATTCTGTGTCATTCACTTTAGTGTAGTGTGGCTGAGTATTTGATCCTTCATACATTAAAAAAAAATACAAAGCTAAGGGATAAACAAATAAAAAACAGATTTGAAAACTTCCATCCCAGAGCAAAGATAATGCAAAATCTTCACTTCCACTGCATTCCAGAACAACCACTATTCCCTCACTAAACTGTTTTCCAGCTCCGTTCTTCTATGTGTAGGGCAACAAAAGAAGACCATGTGCCTACCAGTTTTTAAAAAATTCAGTCAGACATTCCAACTTCTCAGGGGGAAAAAGATCTCACAAAGTTGGAAGGTCTGACTGAACTGATTGATCAGCCACCCAGCTGATCAGTGCGATCCATTGCCGCCTCCCAGCTGATCAGCGTGGCTCCCAGTCATGCCCCTGAAGCCTCCATACCCTGAATGGCAATCCCAGTGGGCAGGGTGGGGCAGGGCCAGCCAGTAACATGGCAAACCATTTGGGAACAACCAGTTTGCCAAACTATGCAAAAAATTAACAACAGGTTCAGCTGAATCGGCATGAACCGGCTGAATCCCACCACTGGTTTAAATACTCAGAAATATCTATTAGAAGATCCCTATTTGTGATCTTGTACATTCCAAAGATATTGGGCTTGCTTCCATTAACCTAGTCAGCAAGGCCATGTTGGCTGACAATAATTTGACTGGAAATCTAATATATCTGCTCAACACTAACAAGGGAAAACTGTGCCAGAACATGTCAAACTTAGAAGCACTTCTGGCTATCATCTTGAATGTCCATATGTCATTTAGCAGAAGACATAGATCTTAAAAGCACTATAGAAAGATAACCGTAGATGTGCTGTTTTCCAGTAACAGCCATCTTTGGCAGATATCTCAATTCAGAAAGGAGTGAAACAGGCCCCCTCTTTTTACCAATATTTACATGAACTCGTTGGTCACCATCTTATCTAAATTCATTCTCCCTAAATGTAATAATAGGCATCTGGCTGTGTTTCTCTGCTGAGGATGTGGCTATTCTCTTCCTAATTCAGATTGGCCTTAAAATAAATCTATGGGCAGAGAAAGAAAGCTCATAATAAACTATAGTAACTATACTAAAATAGTATGCTTTGGTATATCGGTATACTAAACTATGCTCTCTATTAAAATCAAAATCCATGTTTTTTCAAGGAGGCTTAGACACAGAAACTCCAATGGCATTATGATAATATTAATAAATAAATTAATATCCGGAACCTTACCAAGGCATTGATGAAATCACCATTATCAACTGCAAAAGAAAGCTTTACTGGGAACAGCTTACATCCTGCAACAATACCTTTAACACCATCAGGCAATAAAATGTGTCTATCCCAGATTCTTAGGATAGGTAGAACATGGCAAATGCAATCTAAACATCTGGATGACTGTCCGACCAATAACAGTCATAGTAAATAAAAAATGTCTTTGCTTAGTATGGAATATGGAAGGAATATGGAATATGTGAATAAATTCAATTTCTTTTTGACAAGGCCAGCATGAAAGCCATCCTGGGTTCCTCACATAGTAAAAGAGGCAAGAACTCTTCAAACACAAATCCATCTCCCAGATGTTATAAAGCTCTCAAGCTGTAATATAAGTTAAAGTTCTTAGATATTATCCTGCCCAGAGTCTAGAAAGTGTTATTCTGAGTACCTTATAACATGTCAAACAAAGCACTTTGTTCAGAAGCTGAGATGATACCCTTAGATTCCAGGGTCTGCATATGTTGGCTCTATTTTTGGCTCAAGCTTTACTTCCTTGGCAACGGCCTGGCTGCACACTCATGCTGAATATGCATATCTCTTTTCTGAAAAGCTAGAATTCAGATTTTTGGTTCCAGCCCTTGATCATTGTAAGGTCAGGATGGTTTGGTACAAGAACCCAAACTGCTGTCAAACATTCTGAATTTCTAGCTTTTCTGTTTCGAAGCGAGAAAGTTGTTGGCCCATTTTGTGACCTTTCCTGCCCCCATTATTAAATGAATGACTGTAGTTGCTAAGTTAGTAACATGGCTGTAAAGTAAATCTGGCTTCCCCAATGACTTTGCTTGTCAGAAAGTCACAAAAGATGATCCTGGGACATTGCAACTGGCATAAATACATGCCAGTTGCCAAGCATCCAGATTTTGATCACGTGACCATGGGGATGCTGCAACAGTTGTAAGTGTGAAAAATGGTCATAAGTCACTGTTATAAGATGAGGACCACCTGTACAAAAGGATAGCTGAAAGGATATTGCATTTCTCAAGTTAAGGCATATTTCCAATTATATTTACAATACTGTACTATATTTGCTTATGTATATCATTTGTTCTAAAGGTGAAAGAAACTTTACTACTGCTGTACATTTAAAATGGGAAAACCATATAAAGATGACACAAATTGGACAGCTCAACATGCAAGAAGCCATTCGTATAAAACTATATGAGTTTGGTAGTTGACTTGCTCTGTACTTTTATTGTTGCTTTTATTGCAGTGAGTATCTTTGAAATACTGTATTCAGAACGACTCCATTATTTTTAATGTGAGCTCATAACATTTCTATGCATGCAAGTCAATGAAAATGGTTCTATTGAATACTGATGCACCATTTATTGAATACAGATGAATACCTCTGATGTATTTATCTTGGGGTGTCAAGAGTAATGTTGGATTTGAGAGATTTTGCCTTACCGGCATTCAGTATACACTATTTCTCAGTTAGATAGCAAGAACAGCCTGTGCAAATTGTGGAGCTCTGGAGGCTGAAATGAAGATGACTCTCTATCCCTCTTGCCTGCTCAAAAAACAACTCATTGTTTTTGGACTTTTATAATTGTTTAGAAAAGTCCTTCTTTCCTTTCTTGAAAAATTATCTGCTTGACGTACATATTTTCTGTCTCCGCTGAATTAGAACAGTGCCCAGTTACAGTATATCCATTGCCATCCATTTCAGTTGTTTAACAGTATACTCCTGTTTACAGGATGAGTCAGTTGTGGAACCCACTCACTTGCAGAGATATGAAACGCTGTTCTAAATTATTTCCCCGTGTTCTTGAACATTTCCTTGGGAATTTGATTATGCACTGTAAAGTCGCTATCGGCTCTTAGAACTTAGAATAATCTTGTTGTCACTTTGTACACTAATTGGCACACATTAAAATGAAATTTTGTTACGTACAGCTCTCAAAGGGTCACCACCTCCAATATACAATACATAAACACGACAAAATAAATACAAAATTATGCATATACCCACATATTATATGATACAGAGAAACAACACAGTCTAGTTTGGATGTATACATGCACATGGTAAGAGGAACCAATCTTGTGAGTTTATCAGACAGATGATAGGGAACAAAGCTGTTACAGAATTTGGTAGTCCTGCTATGGATACTTTGAAACCTTCTCCCAGAGGGGAGCAACAGAAACAGACCATAAAGTGGGTTTGTGGGGTCTAACAATGCTTTGAGTTCTAAACATATAGCACTTATAAACAGTATCCTGAATAACAGGAAGCAAGCTTCCTATAATCTTCTTGACTGTCCTTACAACTCTCTGTATGGACTTTCTATCTGAGGCACTGCTGCCACCAAACCAAACAATGATGCAGTTTGTTAAAACATTCTCAATTGTGCCTCTGTAAAAAGTGGCTAGGATAGAAGGAGAAATGTGTGCTCTCCTCATCCAACGCAGGAAATGCAGACTCTGGTTTGCATGATTCACTAATGATGATGTGGGGAGACACCAGTTCAGATTGTTAGTTATCTGCTCCCCCGGATACTTATTACTGTCGACCACCTATACAGCTGCATCCTTGATACTGAATGCATTATGACCATGCTGGCTCTTTCTAAAATCTACAATGATCTCCTTTCTACAGCTACATACTGTAGATATTGTGGGAACTATTCCACCAGGACCAGAGGTTTGTTCTTCCAAGCTTTTGGACTTGCTGTGGAACCCATCCTCAGTGAGCATCTCAATCTCTAGGATATGTGCACTGGGCTGTTCTATGCATAGTATTTATGTTGTGTCTGGTTTTGTGTGCCTTTTAGTTGTTGATTGGGATGTTGATGGCTGGCTATTAAGCCATTAATTCTTGTTTCCTTGTGTTGCTGTGCTCTCAGCTCCTAAGTACCTGGTAAACTGATGATAAATCAGCACTTCTGTTGACAAATAAAGGGCCATGAAAGCTTGGAAGAACAAACCTCTAGTCCTTGTGACCGACTCAGATTGGATCCCACAACATTATACTGGGACACATATATTTGCCTTCCTTCACTGTAGATATTCTCCAGGATGACTTGTTCCCAACCTTACCCTTCAAGTTTGCCAAGTGTACCCTTCACTGCTATGATCAAGTTCACCCATCTTCTTACAGGTCGTCCTCCTCTTGTCTTTTCTCCCACCTTTTCCAGCATGATGGATTTCCCAAGAGGCCTGGATCTCTTGTCCAAAATAGGATCATTTGAGCCTGGTCGCTTTTGTGTCTTGATTGAAAAACTTTAATCAATTTGTTCTGTGATTTATTTCTTTGTTTTCTTGCCTATCCAAGATATTCTCAAGAGTCTTCTCTAACCTCAATGTTGAAAAGCATCACATTCTTTCTATCCTATGCCTTCCAAAGTCCAATCTTCAGTTCCATGAATTGTCACAGAGAAAGCCATTTCCTGCATGATTTTATCTTTATAATTATAGAGACATCATAGTTTCTGCATGTCTTTTACAAGGCTTTCATTGCTATTCCACAAATTGCTAGTCTGTAGACTAATTCTCAAGTTTGTTGCTATATTGTTGATAGTTGATCCTAAAATGCAAAAAAAAACTATCCATCATTTCAGTATCTTCATGATCAATTCTGGTTGCTGCACCTGTGATCATTACTGTAGTTTATATTTAATCTTAGACTATTATTTAATTCATATTTAATGTTTATATATTTTAAATTGCATATTTACCTTTTAATTAAATTTACAGCTAAACTATATTTATTTGCAAATTAGAGATAATTTAAATAAAATAACAGGAACTATATGTTATAAATATCAGTGTATTAACTTTTCTAGGGAAGTAAAAGGGTAAAAGAAAAGGAATTTCCTTACAGACAATTCTCTTCAAATTATTTACTTACTTACTTACTTACTTTACTTTAATTCGACTTATTAACCACCCCCTCTCCCCGAAGGGACTCGGGGCGGTGCACAGGAAATATAAAAACACAATATATCACAATAAATACATAAATATTTAAAACTATATTAAACTAACACTCTGTGCTAAAATCTTCCCGTTAAAATTACCATAAAACCCAATATAAAATTTCTCTACTAACTAAGGCTAAGTACAGTAGGTTAGGCCAGGCCGGCCTGTTGAAAAAGGTAAGTTTTTAATTGCTGGGGGAAGAAGCGGAGGTCCGTGATGGATCTAAGTTCGGGGGGTAGGTCATTCCAGAGGGTAGGGCCCGCCACAGAGAAGGCCCTTCCCCTGGGCGTCACCCGCTGGCATTGCCTAGTGGATGGCACCCGAAGTCAGAATGGTATGATTTTCAATATTACAGAAACGATTTAATCTCTATTAGGATTATTTAAAAAAAATTAAAAGATTAGAATATGGGATATGCTACTATACTTTCTTCTGTGTAATCTAATCATATGATGAAAAAAATAACCAATTAAACTGGAATGCTTGTACACTGCCCAACCCTCGATGACTAGATGGCTCACAACAAACAAATTACAATAAAATCAATGAAAAGTAAAAGGTGTAAAGGTCAAAGATGGCAAGTAAGGGGTTTCACTCTCCCTCACCAAAGGCCTGGTGAAGGGATAGGTCTTTGTGGTTCTTCTAAACAACAGTAAAATAGTGGAGAACTTTGTTCCAGAGGGCAGGCACTGCTACAGATAAGGCATGTTTCTGTGGTTCTGATAGATGGCATTGTTTAATTGAAGGAATCAATTAATGCCAGCCCTCCAGGATCAAATCAACTGGGCAGATGCTATGGGAGATAGGCAGTCCCTCAAGTAACTAGGCCCAATGTAATTAATGACTACATTATTTAATTATCATGATGAATTAAATTATGTGTGTGTGTGTTAGGTTTTTGAACTGATCAATAAATAAATCAAAAACCTAACACACATATAAAAAAAGTACACAACGGAACTCATAGCTTTCTGTCTAGATGGTCTCTGGTGATGAGCTGAAAGGCAGAAAAGGAAAGCAGTATGCTTCCTCCCTTAATTGGGGCTTAACAGGGTGTTGTCACACACACACACACACACACACATACACACACACATATATATATATGCTGGCATAGCTGGCTTCGGGGATTTTCCCGTGTATAAGGCATAGAAATGTTATTGCAACGTTTCGACAAGATCTCACTTGTCATCATCAGGCAGGCTTCTGTCTGTGACTGTGACTGCGGTGGCATCGCCCCTCTTTAAATCTTGGTGGGGGTGGTGGAGTGCTGACTATTGTTGTGAGTGGGTTGATTGGCTGTGCAGCTGCATCATGACTGGTAGATTGATGTTGATTGATCTCATTTGTATGTTTCTCCTTGTTTGAATTTCAACAGCTTGGATGGAGGGTGGGGCTCGTCTGCTGGTCAATGCTGGCTTCCAGATGTCTGGTAGGCGGGAGGTATCATCACGTTTGTTCATGCTGTTAGATTGTTTCTCTATTTCAATGGCTTCTCTGATTATTCTCCTGTTGAGCTGTTCCGCCTTGGAGATCATTTTAGTTCCTTGAAAGTCAATGTCATGTCCCGTAGTTTTGAAATGTTGATAGAGAGATGATTTTTTAAAGCATTTTTATGTTCAGCAATACGTGCACTAATCCTTCTGTTGGTTTGTCCTATGTAAGTGGCAGGGCAGCTTTTACATGGAATTTTGTAGACTCCTTGGTTTTTTTAGTATAGATAATTGTTTCCACAATTATTCCACAATGGAGTGCTAGGCTTCTGCCTTGAATTCATTACAGCCCCGGTTAAATAAACAATTATCTATACTAAAATACTCGTGGATTAGCTGATGAAACAGATTAGGCTGGAGTGCTAGGCTTCTGCCTTGGATTCATTACAGCCCCGGTTCGAATCCCAGTGGGGTGTGGCCAACTGATGAGAGCTAATAAGCTCGAAATAGATCTATCTTGGTCTCTCAAATTTAAATTTATTGATCAGCTCATAAAAACTAACACATATCTAAAAAATATTACACAACGTAACTAAAAAATGGTTCTCTGTCTAGATGGTCTCTGGTGATGAGCCGACAGACAGAGTGGGAAACAGCATGTCTCCTCCCTTAATTGGGGCCCTTACAGGAAGTTGTGGAAACAATTATATATATATATATAAATATTTATTTATAATCAGCCCTTATTTATAATCAGCCCACTTATTTATTAATCAGCCCTTAAAAACTTAACACATATCTAAAATTCAACAGTAATCTCATGAGCTCTCTGCCCAGATGGTCTCTAGGTTGAGCCGAAAGGCAGAGAAGGATGACAGTTTGTCTCCTCCCTTAAAAAGGGGCCGAACAGGAGTTGTAAAAATATTATCTCATATATATATATCGATAACTTGGTATGGTAAAGGGAGGACATAATAGAATACAGTATATATGTTTATAACATATACATGAATGCTTATAACATACATGAATGTTTAAACTACATATGGTTCATATCACTTAGTTGACTTTGGTCCAGTAATTCCCAGCTTATCTCTGGATTTGCTTTATTATTGCTTCTCAGTTTTGTGAGAGAAAAGAAGTAGAGAGGAAGAATGAGAATGTGCACTCACAAATGCTAATAAGAAATATTTAGATATACTTATATAATTTCAGCTCAATTAAAACTGCTACCTAGAGACCAAACTTTAGAAAATACAAGTAAAGCTCATTTAGAACTATGAATCAAGCTTTAAAAACATTTTACATTTCAAGGCATGCATTTTTCTTTTCTGCCTTCTGTTTCATACATTCTATGTAACAAGGGTTTGTTCAAAACCTTTAATCTCCAAAAGTACTGCACTGATCACTCCCAAATTTTCACACAACATTCCTTTCAAATACGGCACCAATGATATATATAGATTGTGTAGATGTCACACCTGTGCCAGGTACATGCAACGGAAATGTAAAAAATTGTAAAAAAGGATACAGAGAGCAGTGGGCCACAGGTATTATGTAATCCTTTATGACATAAAATACTCTGTCCATAAGATACAAGGAGAAATACAGTAGGTAGGTAGGTAGGCAGCTATAGGGATAGAGAGAGGGAGGGAGACATGCGGTAGGTAGGTAGGTAGGTAGGTAGGTAGGTGGATAGAGAGAGGGAGAAATACAGTAGGTAGGTAGGTTGCGGGTTATACGGTGGTTGTGTGTACGTGTTTGTGTGTGCAGGTGTAGATCTATACACAGAATGGTTGGCCATTTAACCAGACTGGGCCATAGCAACGCGTGGCCAGGAACGGTTAGTATATACAATATAATCCCACAGATTTCTGGCCAAGCTGGCAATACATAGTCAAATTGTCATAGGGGGTATTAATTGTGAAATCTTTGTTGTGTTCTGAGTTTGGTTGTTTGCTTGCAGACATTTCATTACCCTGCTAGCAGAGGTGGGCTGCTCCTGGTTTGGTTGAACTGGTAATGGCGGTGGCGGGAGGCTCCGCCCATCAGCCCAGATGTTTCTGTGTATAAGCGTTGCACATGCGCATGTGCACAAGCACAAGCAAACAGGTAATAAACCGGTTAGCAACCTACCACTGCCTTCTAGGTAACATAGTCAGAATTAGTGAGTGTGAGTTTTCTCCCTGTTTATTTAGAGTAGCTTGACTTTTCTGTGCTAGTGAGAGTATGATTTTGTGCTTAGTAGTTCCTTGATTAGGTCCTTGATATGTTTTCTGCTTGCGTATTTATCCGGTGTAAATCTTTGCTTATCTGGTGTTGGCTGCTATAGGGGATGTGGTCTGGTCTTTTTGTTTCCTTTTTAGATTTTTATTTTCTCTTTTGAAAGGTATGTAAATAAGGTTTATTTCTATGTGTCTGTTGATGGCTGATTTGCCTGAATGCCAAGCTCCCAGAAATTCTGCAGCATTTTTGGATTTAGTTTGGCCTAAGATACTCAGTTCGTCAGTTAAAATGTGGTTGAATCTGTCTATGTGTTGTAAGATTAAAGATTTTTATTATATAATCTATAATCTCTAAGTCTTTTTACTGCTAATTGGTATTCTGCTAGTCTTCTATCTATCTGTCCTACATAGTGGCTGTTGTATGTTGTAATAGAGCAATTTACTGTAAACGGGAGCAAATCTTATTTTTGATGATAGCATTGATATTACCTACATGGGTAATAAAACATTTGCAATAAACAACCAAGCTCAGATAGCATCAAGGACTCCACAGTTCAACCCAAAGCTATATATATTCTTCTCTGTTGAAACACCTTAGTATATGTTTTGTTGTGGAGGGTCAAATAGAATATTGCCAAGTTCTCATAAAGAAAAAGAAGTGAGTCAGGGAAATTATTCATTTATTTCATTACAAGGAAGATGTTATCTTGCTCCTTTAATAAATTTGCAGAAATGGACAGCTATGAATTAGCTAGTAAGTCTCACTGTGATACTTGAGAGGTATAAATCTTTCCCAGCTCTGAAATAATTACTGAAACTAGTGGCTTCTTGAGTATAACTTTTAACTTCTTTGCAAGATGTCAAGCAAGATAGTACACAGAATGTAAACATTATTATCAGATGACAGTAGATGCAGGAGAGTCTGAATTGCTTTCTTGGGCTTTCTCATGTTTTAAGCATTTGGTGACTGACTGACTGACTGACTGTAGGAGATGATCAGACTGAGCCCAGGGAGCGGGGCATGGGGACAAACATGTCATCAGTCTCAAGTCCCTTCGTGTCTGCAAGAAATCTAAGTCAGCCCACCTTAAATTCCATTGATCCTTATCTATCACCAATTTGCTTTGGCTGTTGGTAGTTCAGTTTCTTGTAGAGAGCCTAAGCTTGAAAGAATCCTATATATTAATTTGAACTGCCTGGATTTCTCCCGCTTGATACTGACAATATGATTGGGTTCAGAGTTGGTGAGACTAAGACCATAGGCAGCCAATAAATGTAGTGCCCTATTTTCTGCCACTTTTAAGATCCTCCGGGCATCACTCTAGTTTCTGCTCCTCCAGACTAAACAAACACATTCATGTAATGATGACAACTGTCAGGCCAGGAATTTTTTCTTTAAAAAAAATCTTTTAACTTTAGATTCTCAAAGTCTCTGTTGATCTGGAAATCTTAGAGGGCATCCTAGTCAAACAAGAAATGACTATCGTAACAAAATCACATCTTCAACTAGACCCAGGGACACCTAGTGATTAAGTTATATAATGGTACTGTCCACACCTGTGCTGTGTTGCTCACACTTTATCTTTCTGTATACTCCCACAGCTATTACACGTGTGAGTAAAGGAGACAGATGAAGATAGCAACTGTTCTCAAAGCGAAAACTGTCAGTCAAGTACTGGATAAAGAAAGTGCTTAAATCTTGGAATCTGTCATTTGGGTGTTTAAAATGTGTTTTGGCAAAGGGGAAACAAAATCAGCCTTTCAAGACCTTTAGCCCATATAAATCGATTTTGTCCTCCTAGAAGTCTTGAAGGTACTTGCAACTGTCTGTCACTTGGTCTTTTGTTAGCATGGGCAGGTGAAACGCCAGTATGCCCAGCCGTTGTGGCTTTGCTGATCATCGGCTGTGTTGAGAGCATTTACACAAAGCTGGGTTCTCTGCGCATTAGGATGTGTTAAAAACGTTTCAGAAAGGGAAAGTTGTGCATTTGTGGGTGTGGTGGGCATGAAATCTAGTTAGTCTTAACATGGATGCAGAACTGAATTTGTAATAAACTCTTGTTTCGGCAGCAGAACTGTGCGCTCTGTGCTTTCTTTGTACTTTAATAATACCTACAGAAGATTAATGGGAGGACTAGATGGCCCCTTTCAAAATAAATGAAGAGTCCATAATGCCACTAATGGAAATAATTAATATTGGGGCTACAATTTAGTGCTCTGAGAGTAAATCCTACTGAACTCAGCAAAGCATGCTTCTGAATAGAAAGAGGCTTGTGAAAACGGTAACAGAATAACAGAGTTGGAAGGAACCTTGGACGTCTTCTAGTCCAATCCCCTTCTCAAGCAGGAGACCCTATACCACTTCAGACAATGTGTTATTTAAAGCTTCCAGTGTTGGAGCATCCACAATTTCTGGAAGCAAGTTATTCAACTGATTAATTGTTCTAACTGTCAAGGACATTCTCCTTAGTTCTAGGTTGGTCCTTTCCTTCATTAGGTTACATCCATTGCTTCTTTCCTTCAGGTCAGGCATGAAATGTTCTTACCTTTGATACCGGTTCAGAACCGGGAGCTCGTGTGTGGCCCTTCTGCGCATGCACAGAGCTTCCATGATGACGTCTGAGCGGTTGGGCGGAGCCTCCTGCCGCCATTGCCGCTACTGGTTTGTCCAAACCAGTGTGAACCAGCAGAATATCACCTCTGCTTCAGGTGCTTTGGAGAATAGTTTGACTCCCTCTTCTTTGTGGCAGCCCCTTAGGTATTGGAACACTGCTATCATGTCTCCCCTGGTCCTTCTTTTCATTAAACTAGACAGACCCAATTCTTGATGATCATGTAACTTTCATCAGAGGGAATGAAATGAACAAAGACATTTCTAACTTAAAGTTCCATTGATTTTGGTGGGACTTGTGATTAACTCCTATGGAAAGTTGAAAAAGTGGCATGCAGGTAGTCCTCAATTTACAGTGACAACTGAGGCCAAAATTTCCATGGTTAAGCAAGACACCTGTGCCTTTTGCCCCATTTTACACCTTTATACCTCAGTGGTTAAGTGAATCACTGCAGTTGTTACGTTAGTAACATGGTTGTTAACTAAATCTGACTTCCCCATTGACGTTGCTTGTCAGAAAATGACCCTGGGGCACTGCAATCATGATAAATATCAGTCAGTTGCCAAGTGTCTGAATTTTTATCATGTGACCAGGGGGATGCTGTAACAGCGGTAAGTATGAAAAATGATCATAAGTCACTTTATTCAAGGCTTTTGTAACTTCAAACAGTCACTAAATTAATTGTTGTTAAGTTGAGGCGTACCTTTCTGTAGCGATTTAGAGAAAAATGACTTGCGTCATTCCCAGGCTGTAGACTACAAATTTTGATCAGGGCTTATCACTTCTGCTGCATTTGCTTATTCCCCCGTTATGTGAATAGAGGAATGTATATTAGTCCGACTGGACTATTGTAACTCTCTCTACATGGGGCTCCCCTTGAGGTGCACCCGGAGACTTCAGCTAGTCCAGAACGCAGCCGCGCGAGCAATTATGGGAACCGCTAGGTTTACCCATGTAACACCGCTCTTGCGCGAGCTGCACTGGCTACCTGTCGTCTTCCGGGTGCGCTTCAAGGTGTTAATTATCATCTTTAAAGCGCTCCATGGCTCGGGACCTAGCTATCTGCGGGATCGGATCCTGCCTCATACTTCCTCACGGCCGATTCGCTCCCACAGAGAGGGACTTCTCCGGGTGCCGTCCACTAGACATTGTCAGCGGGCGACACCCAGGGGAAGGGCTATCTCTGTGGCGGGCCCGGCCCTCTGGAACGACCTTCCCCCCGATATCAGGACGACCACGGACCTCCGCTCCTTCCGTCTTAAATTAAAAACTCACTTTTTCTGTCTGGCCGGCCTAGGATAAGTCTCTCTGTCTTTGGGGTTTTTATTGGAATCAGTATTGTTTAGTTTTAATGGGGAAATTTTAGCGCAGGTTTGTTTAATTTGTTTTTAGAATTGTTTTGTATGTATGTATTGTTTTTATTCTGCCTGTGCACCGCCCCGAGTCCCCGTGGGGAGAGGGTGCGGTTTTACAAATATTAAATAATTATTATTATTATTATTATTATTATTATTATTATTATTATTATTATTATTATTATTATTATTATTATTATATCTTTTATAACTGAATGCAAGTTCTTTGTTCCTCTTTTCTTAATTCAAACCTATCTCTATTTGCAGGTTCTATATTAATTATGAGATGTTGCGCTTAATGTATCTAAATACAAAAGGCTTGTCCCAGTGGACTTGAATTGCACTGGGACTTGTACTTGGGTTTTTCGGATTTCAGTGGGAAAAGCTCATTAATGTCATACCATACCAAAGCAAGTTAGATTTGTAACCACTGAATTTCAGTTTGTTGTGTGATGGGTTTATTATTTATTAATTTAATAAATTAATTTATTAATTATTTATTTTGTTTTATTCATTATTAATCAGTAAACTTAGTTTACATTTCTTTACCGGTTTATATATTGTATTTCAATTTCTCTGGCCACCCATCTCCACTCTATGAGCTGTTAAAAATTCTGTAGAACACCACATAGCAATATAAATAATGCACACATAATTAGCTACTGAAATAAGAAAAAAAAGGAACAAACCCCAAAACCACAAGCAACAAATCAATGTAGCTATTTCTGGGTTCTGCCACACATCCAGATACCCAGGCTTGAGGTCACAACCATGTTTTAGGGCTTTACAGAAGGCCAGCAAAGCCATGGCCAATCTAGCTGGGGATGATGTTCCAAGGGGCTACAGCCAAACAACCATGACAGAAAAGGTTGTCTTCCTGAGCGCCACCAGATGGCACTCCCTAGTAGATAAGGCGTTGGGCATTCCTCTCCTGTCATATCTGATAGGACAAATGAACTTAGGACAGGAGAAAGGTGGTCCCTCAAATAACCAGGTTGCTTTACCTGACTCAGGTAGGAGAAGAGCAGGCAGAGCCTAGGGGTGGAGTCAAGAGAGTAATCAACCTAGGATCCTTCCATTCCCACAAACAGTCTAAATCCAAGCCCTCTTGAATTCCCTTGACTCTTATGCAGCACCAATTTTGTTCTGATCATTAGTTAACTAGTTAACACTCTTCTATTTAGGCTTGAACAATAAGTTGTCTTAAGTGAAACTTAATGTATGGGTCCTGGTTCTTTGCCCCTTAAACTCGGTATTCTCTTGATGTTGTGAGCTGGATTCATGTTTGTAGTTTTCCTACACAATTTAGCTGTTTATCTGCTAATGAGTCTCATATCGAGTGGTTTCTCATAGTTTATACACATTTAATGCATTAAGAGAACATGCCATGTTAATCTAACCAAACAGAACTATTAGACTGATTTTTTTTTAATGGCTGCAGGGGGATCTTTAGAGAGAATTTATTCTTTTTTTTAAAAAAAAACTGTTAAGATTTCACTTAATACAATCTTTAAATAACACACCAAAAATAAATAAAACAATTAAGGAATACTTAACAGTAACAACTCTTTTCACTTTGGAACAATTGCAACTGTGCTTAATGGGTCTTCATATGCTTCTTTTGAGTTGCAGCTTGTTTTAATTGGTTTGGAAGGGGAATTTTTCTTTTGACCCTACATTTTTTATTTAATGTTCAGTGTGTTTATTACTGTACTGAATGCTGGGCTTTAAAAAAGCTGCTATCAAGGAACAGCAGGACACCTATTCTAAGAAGTTAATGTCAGGTAGTTCTTCCAGGTTTTTCATAACGGTGACCTATTTCATGTTTCAGATCACCAGGTTTAAGATTATTTTTATGAAGTAAATGTAGCACTATCTATTGGATTCTCTAGCATCTATCTTATCTATTTAAAAAGTAGAAGTCTACTGCTGGCTTTATAAAACTCCTAAGGATGCTCTTATTTCTCCCATCTTCCTCTGTTTAAATAAAAGAAATTATTTTAAAATATTATTTTTCCTTTCCTCAAACATGCTCAAGGCAGTTTACAGTTAGTCAGATAAAACAGACATTGGAAATTCTCTCCTGTCATATCACTGTTTGGAGAGCTTTTGAAGCAGGAAAGGGGAGATGTGGGAAAGGCATTTTTGCGATGTAGCCCAAGGGAATTTAAGCAATCTGTAGCCTGGGCTGCTTGTTTTTAATATAATGGATACTCAGCTGTTTAGAAATAAACAAATACTGTACACAAATAAGCTAATAAATAGTGGCCATCAACACACAAGATGGCAGCAAATTAAGTTTAACTACTGCATTTGTTATATAACCTTTTCTGTTTATTCTAAATCTCTCAATATCAGTTTAATAACTTCAAGATTTAACGTTGTGAGGGGAAGATAAAAAAACACTATTGTCTGTCCATATTTTCCATCTCAAACTGAATGTTGTTGGCTCCAGTCATCTGTAGCAGGAGCCTCTTCCGAGTATATATGCTTTCACTCTTTCACCAATGAAGAAATTAATCTAACTGTGTCATGTTGGTGAGCCTTTAGTTGAGTAAGCCACTTCTTAAATAAAGGATTAAGTATCTGGAGATCAGAGATTTATTCTTGTGTCTTCTTATCACTTGAGGGTGGCCCACTTTGAACGTTAGTTCAATTGGAAAATGGTGCATTTATTCTTACTTCTGTTTCCAATTCTTTAGACCGTTCCCACTTCACGAGATTCACCTCATGGCTGCCATTATTCTAACACATTGCGTGGAATGGACATTGGTAGGGATATTAACTGGCCTTGTTTTCTATGTCTTCTTTGAATCCCTTTTTAAAAACTGAAGACACTTATAAGGTCATTATCTGCTCCATAGGCTTTTCAAGAGTGGTTAGAGCAGTTTTGCTTTCGTTGTGAAAGTCAGGGTTCCAAGTAATACGTCCATAGCAAACAAAACTCTGAGGCAGGTAGATTCTTCAAAGAATACTTTTATTGGTTATCAGGCTGGGCTGGCCGAAGCCATTTTGAAGCTTCAGTGCAGCCTTTGGATAATAGCATCTGACAGAAGTATGCTACACAGGTAGTCCTCGACAATGACCACACTTGAGCACCAAATTTCTGTTGTTGACTGTTTAATGAATTTTGCCCCATTTTACGACTTTCTTGCCACAGTTGTTCAGTGAAACATTACAGTTGATAAGTTAGAAACCTGGTTGATAAATGAATCTGGCTTCCCCATTGACTTTGCTTGTCAGAAGGTTGCAAAAGGAGATCACATGACCTTGGGACACAGCAAGTCATAGATATAAACCAGCTGCCAAGCATCTGAATTTTGATCATGTGACCACAGGGATGCTGCAAACATCCTAACTTTGAAAAAATGGTCATAAAGTCCCATTTTGTTGTAAGTCTAGGACTGCTTGTAGAGAAATCCAAAACTAAATGTAGTCACTGTCCTCAATAGATAGGATTCTCTCCTATCTTCAGGTAAACACACACACACACACGACACAAGGCCCATAGTTGGTCTCAAGGTAGAGATGTAGCACAAGTTATTCTCTCTGCAAATCTTCCCTCAGAGATAATTGATCATGAAGATTCACATGGATTTAGAGTGGCCGTTGGGTCTTCCCGATATACCCTGTTTCCCTGAATAGAAGACCTCCCCGGATAATAAGCCCAATGGGAATTTTGAGCGCATGTGCTAAAATAAGCCCGCCCCTGAAAATAAGCCTTCCCTGAAAATATTGCAACACAGCAGCAGCCATGAGGTGACCACCCTCGCCGCCTCCAACTCAAAAATAAGACCTCCCCGAAAATAAGGCCAAGTGCTTATTTCGGGGGGGGGGGTCAAAAGAAAATAAGACCCTGTCTTGTTTTCGGGGAAACACGGTATCTACACAGCCAGCTTTCTCTCTCCCTTCCTCCCTTTTTAGTAAAAGAACCAACCAACTGTCAAGTGAAGTTACCGTGAGCCCTCTCAGCATGTCTCCAGATTATTCAGTGGCCTTATTAATTAGGGGACAACCAAGAGCCTACTCGCTTATTCCTAATGAGAATTTCATGGCTAGTTTAAACAAAAAGAATGATTTAGCCAAATCTATCATTTTGTCTGAAGATAATCAGTATCTGCCACAATCTGTAATAAGGCTAATATGTTAAGCAGGTGGTAGGGTGTGTGATGTGTCATTACACATATGCCATCACTACGTATTATCTTACACCAAACACCTGAAACAGTTACGTAAGCCACAGCACTCGTGTAGTTGTAATTCATTCCCCTTGCAGTTGCCTGTACTTACTATATGACATGTGGTGTCTTGACTACATGGATACATTTGTGCTATTTTCCTGACAACAGTTTGGGAAAGGGTTTGCCAGGACCTTCCTCTTGGGTTGAGAGGAAATGGCTGCTTAAAGTCACTGAGTGGCTTTTTGTGCCCAAACGTGAACTAAAACCTGGATCTTCTAACTTCTAGTCCAGTGCCTTTAAACTAGTGGTGGGTTTCTGCAGGCTCGCACCTACTCGCAAGAGCCGGATGGTGAAATATAGAGGACCGGTGAGAGGGGGTTCCAAGGAAAGGAAAGGAAAGGAAGGAAGGAAGGAAGGAAGAAAGGAAAGAAAGAAAGAAAGAAAGAAAGAAAGAAAGAAAGAAAGAAAGAAAGAAAGAAAGAAAGAAAGAAAGAAAGAGAATTTATCATCACAATTGAGCCCAAAATTTTGGTTGCTAAGCAAGAGCGTTGTTAAATGAGTTTCACCACATTTTACAAGTTGGCCACTCCCACCCTGTCACATGACTGCCAAGCCACGCCCACAAAATAGGCCACACCTAGAGAGTAGGTTCTAAAAAAATTTGAAACCCACCACTGCTTTAAACCATTACACCAAACTGACTCTCAGAGCATCCAGTAGTAAAAATATACTTTGTCTTAACATTCAGATAGCATGGGTAGCAACCTCTAATTTATGGAGGATATATCTGAAAGTATTTCCCACCTGCTACTTCTAGGCAGGCTGCATGAATAAATGCAGCCTGCCTAGAAGTAGCAAGGTCTTACTACACTACGTATGTTTAGTGGAAAGAGAGATGAAACCCAAAGTAAAACCCCCAAAGCATTTTCAAACCATCATTTGTAGCAAGTAACACTTTTACATTAATTAGTAATATATCCAGTTTGCTGTGATGTTGTGGACAGGAAAAAAAGGTGATTAAAAATTGATGCAATAAGTCTGTCATTTTTTACTCTTTCGGTTCAAATGTATTTGAGTAATGTACTGTGTAATATTCTGTTAACAAATTATCTATTGATGGTGATAAACAATCCTTGTATAACCATGATGTGTTTCCATAAATTTTTGCCTATAATTTCCAAAACGGCTCTCACTGAAATCTAGTCCTGAAACAAATTTAACGTTCAGGGTAAATTTGAGAAAGGGTTTAATGGCATGTAGGAGCTGATCTGGCATGTGTTACCACTGGGAAATTTATGTCAAATGCTTTAAAGAGGGAAAAGTAGGAGACTTAGTTGCCAAGTTGCATATTTATTTTAGCCCAAAATATGCAGCTGCAGAACTGCCTTTTTTTTTCTTATTCAAAAGAAAGCACAAATCTTAAAGTTGCCAAGGTTGGACACACACACACACACACACACACCACCTAGTAAAAAAGAATATAATATTATCTTCTAATGCAAAAAATCCTTTGCTTTAGAATAATAGACAAGTGGCAAACAGATGAAGGTTCAGAAATCTTTTGAAGAAGGCAAACCCAACTAAGGATGTGAGTTAATAATTAATATTATTATGCTTTTTTCCTAATGTGTCCTTTTTAAACCTCTTATTGTTTGAATCTATTGGCTAAAGTCCTTCCCTTTGGAGGATCATAGAATACATTTACTCTATCATCTTTGCAAACTTTGGAATATTTAAAGTTGGCTTTGACTTCATGTCTTCCTTGGGCCCTTCACCTGAAAAATAATATCATGTCATCTTCCCTGGTTTCTAGGCTCCTAATCACCTTTGTTTGCATTCATTCATTTGTATGCCTCCTCCTATTAATCTAAAGAGAGCTCACAGTAAAATATAAAAATCATACACAGCATAACAAATTAACATCTGTTCAACTAGATAAAATACATCATATAGCCTCTAGATAAACTAATTTCATCTCCAGTGTGCCAAATGTATTGCATTCTCTGTCCCAAAGCCTAATTGACAAAGTCACATGGATTTGCGTAGAACTCAATGCCAACTAGACTGGTCCACACAAGCTAGCTGAGGCTCACTCATGTTTAGTTATCTGGGAGCACTGTAACTCCCAAGGAAGTTGCTAAGAACCTAGGGAAGAAAGCACTAGTTGTTAGATCCTTCTCGTGGCAACCACTCAGGAGAAGATATGCAGCTGGGCCTATGCAGTTGTGTTGGGCTCTTTGAGAGAGGAGATAATTTTGCTGGCCCTGAAGCAGTGGTGAGATTCATTTTTTTACTACTGGTTCTGTGGGCGTGGCTTGGTGGCATGACAGGGGAAGGATACTGTAAAATCTCCATTCCCTCCCTATTCCAGGGGTAGGTTACTAGAAAATTCCCATTTCCTCCCAATCAGCTGGGACTCGGGAAGTACAGAAGAGATTAGGGCGGGGCCAGTCAGAGGTAGTATTTACGGTTCTCCAGAACTGGTCAGAACCTGCTGAATACCACCTCTGCCCTCAAGTAAGTGTGTATGCTCTCTGTCAAGATCATATTTTTACTGTTACATCCCGATAACTCCATTCAAGGCCCTCTGTAAGTGTTGCCCCACAGTTTTCTCTAAGCGTTTTAAAGCCATTTCAGTCATGCCAGCATGCCAGCCAGTCAAACTTCCAGATTTGGCTTTAAAAATGTGGTATCTGAGCAGATGCCAAGTTCCAGCTTTCCTTCAATAGAAGATAAATGTATTTTCAGTGCAATACTCTACAGGTTTCTCCAATGGAGGGACAGAAAGACAGTGTCTCTGAGGTCCAATGTTACATAGTGTACCACGATTTCATAGATCTTATGGAACAGAAAAAAGAATTTGGGAGGAATAGCACTAAATTTGGGGCATTCTCATCAATATCTTCTGCCATTCTCTGTGTTGGTGATGGGCAGAACTCATGTAAACGAATCGTTTACAAAGCTTTCTACTAGATATTCATTAGAGCTCTTTTAGCACCGTTCTAGTATATATTGAGATAAATCTTAGTTACATAAAAATATATTGTTGAAAGTGTTACGCCGGACCATTATACCTATAATATAGGCCCTAAATCATAACTATGCTATTCAGATTACTGCTACTGAATTGTAGTAGCAACCAAAATAGATTATTTTTATTATTTTAGTTCTATTAAATGTGCCCTGCTTCAAATTATTTTTTAAAATTCTCATTGCATTGTAATTGGTGTTGAAACATTCTATTTCTTTGGAAAGATAGTGTGAGAAGCAATTATTGTCTCATTAAGCTTGCTCCCTGTGTTCTTTGCTGCAAAGGTGTTACACCTTTAGAGGGAAGAAAAATCAGAAATTAATTTCTTTAAGTTTCAGGAAGTAACGACCTAAATAGCTTACAAGTAAGTTAAAAGAAATGTTGGAATAACAAGAGAAACATTGGGTTTGATCTGAAGGGTTTACAGATTTGGTAATGGTTGATTTGGATGACTTTGAAGCCATACATTTATTGTTTCCCTTCCGTACAAGAAATTTAATTTTTGTTTATCTCTTATTTGGGGGCAGGGAGATTGTCTTCTAACCATCCCAGTATCTTGCGGCTATGTAGCTTTTACAGGGTGTCACCAGCTGTGTTGTGTTTCTTCTTAAAAGCTCATACAACAAAATGGATAACACCAATGCTTTTTAGCAAGATTTGGCAGTAAGCACAGAGTATTTGCAACTCACTGTAACAAGGGTTAATTAGCTCCCCATTCAGAAGGTTGTAATTCCTAGGGATTTAAGCACCAATTATACCTGAGCAGCTGTTTCCACACATCAGATGAAACTGGATAGTGGACTCAGAGATTTAGAATAGAATAGAATGAATAAGCTGGAAGGGGCTTTGGAGGTCTTCTAGTCCAGCCCCCTGTTCAAGCAGGAGAACCTATACTATTTTAGATAAGTGACTGTCTAGACCAGGGCTGTCAAACTCCTGGCCCACGGGCTGGATTCATCATGTGCTAGCCACGCCCACACCCAGTTTAGCGAAAGGGAAAAAAGTCCCAATACATCACATGATGCCTCCATGATGATGTGATTTGACAGCCCTGGTCTAGACTCTTCTTAAAAACATCCAGTGACCCACCATTTCTGGAGGCAAGCTGTTCTACTGGTTAATTGTCCTCATTGTTAGGAAGATTGATCCAAAGCATTGAATTTTGCTTCCTTATTTTACTTTCCTGTTTTCCTCAAGTGGCATCTGCAGCAAGCCATAATGCTGCAAAATTGATAACATGGGAGTGGTGACATCACACAGAAGTTGCCATTGGCATACCTATGTCCCAGTATCAGACAGAGCTTCTAAGTTGCAATATGTGCATGATGGTTCCATCTCCTTAATATCAGTTTGGCCTATGTGCCTCTTTTCAGTCTCTTTCCAAAAGATATCTAAGAAGGTGTGTTACTTGTGAGGCCATAAGTAAGCTTGTATCTCCACTTGATTTCATCTAAGATAATTTCTATAGGCAGAAGCTGAATGGTTCCTATACTGAAAATTCAGTGCAATTACTTATACATATGCTTTCTAGGAGCATTCAAGCATTGCCCAGACATTCTGTTAATTATGGGCTGATTCATAATGCTCTTCTCTTTGTCAGTCTCTTCTTGTTCTTCCACTCACACTTTACTTAAGCAAATGGGTTGTCCTTCAGCATTTGAATTGTTTTTGTTTAATTGATTTTCTGTAAAATCAGATTTTCCTGTCTTGCCCATGCCATCGGTATCCAAAAACTGCAGGTTTTATTGATCTGTGTTAATTCCAATGTCCTGTTTAAGTAGGTAGAAAGTTAAAACAGAGATCACAAAATAGATGGTTGTATATCTACTTTATGTGGCTATTTGTACGCATTCATTCTGTTTTCCCCCTTAGCCTATTTAGACATTTAGACTTTATTTATTTAGACTTTAGACATTCTGATATTCTAATGTATGCATTTCTAAAAAATGGTTTCCCCTAATACATATTTTCAGGCGTTTCCATCAATGCCTACACTGAAGCATGTGCATTTCCCATAGGCATTTTTTTAAATATTATCTTTTGAGAAAATGGCATGCCAGGATTTGGAAAGTTGTGAATAATGAATGACAATTGTATTTCAATTGTATCATGAAGTGCTGGTTTTATAACAGCCATGAAATGCAAATAGAGCCCTATCCCCCATTCCTAGGAATAAATGCACTGTTAATAACAATAACTGTAACAGTAAAGGTAGTATTACAAATGAATACTTGACACTAAATCTAAAACTTAAAATAATGCATTATGTGCTTTTCCTTTATTCAAATATATTCTCTCTTTTTTCTTGTGACAGAAGCCAAGAGGTTAATAAATTAGTAAGTCATTTTCTAATGACTTCAAACAACTTTAGAGAGCAGCTTCAAAACCTGTCATTGATATTTTTCTGACAACACCTAATTTCAAACTCCAGGTTATTGAAGAATGGCATTTAACCAGTCATCCATTCCTGGCTTTGTGCCAATTAATAGACATGTTACATTTAATCATTTTAAAGTCTTGGGTTCCACGGTTGAAATATACCTTAAATATACAAAATTGTTACTATTACCTGGAATTTAGCATTCTAGCCAGAGGTGGTATTCAGCAGAATCTGACCAGTTCTGGAGAACCGGTAGCAAAATTTTTGAGTAGTTCGGAGAACTGGTAAATGCCACCTCTGACTGGCCCCACTCCCATCTATTCTCTGCCTCCCGAGTCCCAGCTGATTAGGAGGAAATGGGGATTTTTCCAGCAACCTTACCCTGGTAGGAATGGAAATTTTACAGTATTCTTCCCCTGCCACATCCACCAAGCCACGTCACACCCACCAAGTCACGCCACAGAACTGGTAGTAAAAGAAATTGAATCCTACCACTGACCCCTATAGAGGACAGATTCTGGTTCTGTTTGTTGGAAGAAATTGAACAGTCTCTTATATGCTTTTGCAGTTTCCTTCTATATCAGGAGTGTCAAACCCGTGGGCCGTGGGCCAGATGTTCTATATCCGTGATAGCGAACCTATACGCGGAGCCATTTCTGAGGGCACGCAAGGTGTTGCCCTATCAGCTCCAGCACGCATGCACACACTGGCCAGTTGATTTTAGGCCTTGATTTTCAGCAGTTTTTTTGTCCTCTGGAGGCTTCAGGAAAGCCTCCTGAAGCCTCCAGAGAGCGAAAAATGGACTTACCGGGCCCACTGGAAGTTGGAAAATGGGCTGTTTCCGGCCTCCGGAGGGCCTCTGGGAGGGGGACGTTTTCCCCCTCCCCAGGCTCCAAGAAAGTTGTGCATGCATGCGTGGGGCAGCAGGGTGGGGTGTTACACACGCATGCACAGGGGGCTTGGCACAGGGGGGTTAAATTATGGGGTGGGTGCCCGAGTGTGTGCTATGGTGCGCAAGCGCATGCTTTTGGCACCCGCGGCAGAAAAGGTTCGCCATCACTGTTCTATATGGTCCAGCAGCTTACATTTTTGCGTAACACATGCTTATGGCAGCTCAGAATAGGTGAGTTCTCTCCTCTTAGTTTAGAAGAGAGTCATCAAATTTACTGCAGTGATTATTATTAGTAAACATTCAGTTGTCTAACAATTTGGAAACCTTGGTATTAAGCAATTAGTTTATGGCACGTTTGTTCTCTGGTATGTTTGATTTTGTCTTTGTAAAAAAAAATTTTTTTAAAAATGAGGAAAAACATTACAAGTTTAGAATATTATTCAGCCAATTTAGTCTTCATGAGTTTGGGCAGACAGTTTCAGACATTGCACATTTCAGCCAAGGATGTTTTTCAGCGGTTGTTATAGAGATTACACATAGTTATAGTTTATAGTTTATAGTTTATTTGATTTATATACCGCACCCTTTCCCAAAAGGGACTCGGGGCGGTGCACAGGCAATTTAAAAAACATATATAAACAACAATATACAAAATATAAAACCAAATTAAATTAATATCCCTGTGCTAAAAATTTAAATACATTAAAACAATATCCCTAAAACCAATTTAAAACAATTTAACTGCAGACTGTGGGCTGGGTGATGTAAGCTAGGCCAGGCCGGCCTGTTGGAAAAAATAAGTTTTAACGTTCTGGCGGAAGAAGCGGAGATCCGTGATCGTTGGAGGTTTGAACATGTATGATGTTGTCTGCAAACCTGTAAGACATCAGTTAGGGATTTAAAGATGTTTTGAGGTTGTGGTTCAATGAAGCTAAATATGCAACTCTCTGGACCGGACAGAGGGAGGTTCAAACGCAATATAGAATATATAAGCTGTGGTATCAGTTACTGCAAGAAATCTCTCTTTTTTCCTATTTTTGACAGCTATCTAAATTGCTGTAGATTGCTGCGAGATGCTGTTATATTCATTTTTCGTTCCATTATTTATACCAGTTTTTAAAACTGAACAAACGGAATGATAATATTTCTATAATTTCATGGAGCAAGCAGTAACAATATAACCTTTCAAGTACTTATAAATAAATATACAACAGCTGTATCTTTAAGCCAAATAGGATGCTGTACAATGAATCAGAATGTCCATTCACCATGGCATCTAAAGTATAAAAATACTTAATATGTTTGTGATTTCTGAATATGAAATATGGCAAATTCTATTACAAGAATATGTTAATTTTATATCTACCAGTAAAACATGGCAGCTGTTTCCATTTTCTATCAGATTACTAAAACCTAAAGGTCTTGCGTTTTTCTTTTTAAATTAACACCTACTGTTTTTAGCAGCAAAATTAAAGTTTCAGTAGTTCTGTACTAGTCAGTTGCACTGAAAAGTTTTAAACAAATGGAGGGCTTTATTTATAGATTTAAAAAAAAAAACCCTGCCAATCTTTTATAGAAATATATGAGCTGGTTCTGTAGCAGAGAGATTTAGATACAAGCTGTGTTTTGCAATCTGCATTCCTGTACTCCTTGAGCTATAACGGACATCTATAAGTAGACGACAAGAGCGCTAGATCAGGAGTGTCAAATTCAATTTCATTGAGGGCCACAGCAGGGTTGTGTTTGAACTTGGGGGGCGGTTGGGCATGGCCAGGGTGGGGGAGGCCAGGGTGAGTGTGGCCAACTGGACATCACTCATGTCAGGGGAGCCTGTGGTGGCCCGAGAACTCTGCCAGTGAAAACGGGGTTCGGGATGCTGCGATGGCCACCTGCAATGGTAAAAATGGAGCTCAGGAGGGCCACATGCGGAGGCAGAGGCACTGCAGGCTGATCCTTCAATGTTTCCCTGTGGGTCAGATCTAAGCACCCCATGAATTCAGCCCGTGGGCCTTGAGTTTGACACTCTTGCTCTAGTCTAGACCCTTCAGTTGTTATGCATTGGAAAGTAATGTGGAGTGAGGGCCATTCACTCTTTTGAAATAATTTGAAAGCAGTGCTTTAGATTCTGAACAAGCTCAGAAGAGAGAAGAGAGGAGAAATGAGAGGAGGAAAGAAGAAGGCAGAGAAGGGAGCTTGAGAAGATAGGAGTGAGGCTGTTGCGAAATAAGATGGAGGCACGGGGTGGCAAGAAAGCGATCCAAACTGTATTATACAGTATATATAAGAATGAGTACAGAGATTAATGATGAATAGATAAATGTTAAATAGCATTTATAAGAATGTATATCAATGAATGATTTTGAAATGGGAAAAATCAAAAAACTATTTGCGGAACTAGATTCTGAACAAGCTCCAACACCTACAATTTTTGGTCATGCTTCCCTGCAATTTTTTTTTTTTAAAGGAATGTCTGCTTTAAGAGTCATCTCATTAAAGTTAATGCAGTTCTTAAGTGGTAAGACATTTTTCATACTTGCACAGAAGCTAAGCTACTTTAATAGTATGAAACACTTTGCTCTATTAAGAATGCCCCCCCCCCAAAGTAAAATATAGGTATTCCAAATACCATATGGAGTTTGAATCTCAGTAGGTGGCAGAGATTATATAATTATCATTTCTTGATTTAAGGGTTTACTTTTAAAAGGAATGCAGCTACTTATAAGAGAGCTGCATAATGCCTGCGTTAAAAGACAATAGTTGAATCAGTCTTACAAAGTAATCAGTAGCTTTTCACTGTAAAGCCAGAAAGGGAGTGCAGCTTGGTGACATGTATAGTGCCTGGCCCTTCATAAAAGTTTGTTTTGTTCTTGGGTTGAAGACAAGACTGCGTTTAACATACTTTCAGTAGTACATTCAATTAAAACTCCAGGACAGAGAATCAAAGCATACATTCTTTTAAAAATGCTTAAATGTCTTGGCAATTCCAATCAAGACTGAGTGATTCTACCTTCTCTGCACAAATGCCTGTTCTGGGAAATCTTATTAGCAATGCTTTGGGAAGAGGGATTTGGGGGGGGGGGGGAGATAGGTGAGGTTGGGCTGGGAATAGAATCAGTGCTCTTTTATAGTTATAAAGGAAGGCTGTCACTAGCCCAGTGGTTCCCAATCTTTTTTTGGCCATGCCCCACCTAAGCATTTCTAAAATCCTGATGCCCCCCTGTAACATATAATTCTTACTTTATTCTAAAAGTGAACTCTACTGATGCAGAGGAAGCCTAAAAGGCCATTAACTTGGTTTAAATAAGGTTCAAATTGCCCTCATTAAAAATCAAATTGCCCCCCCCCCCTATGGGGCATGGGGCCCACGTTGGGAACCACTGCACTAGCCAAAGTGTCATGATGGAAGAGAAAATAGATTTTTAATTAGGATTTGAAATTTTTATGTTTTGGGTAAATTAGAGGGAGTTACATGTAATGAATAGATGGCATCACAATGTTTGGGGCAGGGTGTTCTGAAGTTGTCCTCAGTAAAGGTAAAGGTAAAAGTTCCCCTTACACATATGTTCTGGTCATTCCCGACTCTAGAGGGCGATGCTCATCTCTGTTTCAAAGCTGAAGAGCCAGCACTGTCCAAAGATGTCTCTGTGGTCATAAGGCCGGCATTACTAAATGCCAAAGGCGCACGGAACACTGTTACTTTCCCACCAAAGGTGGTCCCTATTTTTCTACTTGCATTTTTACATCCTTTCAAACTGCTAGGTTGGCAGAACGTACGGCAGCTCACTCCATTGTGCGGCACTAGGGATTCAAACCACCGAACTGCTGATCTTTCTGATCAACAAGCTTGACGTCTTAGCCACTGAGCCACCATGTCACCGTGTCCTCAGTAGCTATGTTTTATTTTGCCTGCTGGATATTTCTCAAAATTTAGCCACAGTGGTGTTTACTTCTATATCCCTTTCCAGATCCTGTTACTACACGCTAGGCTGATATAAGGGTGCTAGTTGGATGCATAGGGTGCTTTAAAACTCTCAGAGGTCTCCTTCAGGCAATAGAGAGTATAGTTCTTGGATTGATGAACAAAAGAGAAAATAATTATACTTCACATGTTTTGAAGATATCTCATTTTTTTTCCCTTTAGAGCAGAGGTCTCCAACCTTTGCAACTTTAAGTCTGAAGGACTTCAGGTCCCAGACTTCTCCAGCCAGCTTAAAGTTGCAAAGGTTGGAGACCCCTGCTTTAGAGCATAGACGCTGCGTGTTGGGGAACCAAACCAGTTAAGCATTTATTTGCCTTACCAGCCATCTACTTGCTTAATAACCTTCCTTAATCAGGAGCTAGAATTTTGGGATTCATAGTGTAGTACTCAGGACTTACCGTTTTAGGTTAATTTCCATGCAGTGCCTTGTGTGGAAAAGCTTAGAACTCATGATAATGGAGATTATAACAGGGAAAAAGATACCTATATTGGATGTTAGTCTTAAATGTTGAAACGGGAGGAAATAATGTGTTGTTTAGAAATGATGCTTTTGATGACCAAATTGGATCCAATGCCATTATTATGAGTAAAAAGGAAAGAAAAAAAGGAAAGAACAGCTGCTGGCAAACGAGCATCAGCAGGAATGTCAAAACTGAGCAGAGAAAATGTAAACTTTTCCCCCCTTTCCACCTGAAAGGAACAATGTTTCCCCCCAGATAACTATTTGCATTGAATTTGCCCGATTTCAATAATGGAGGAGTTGACAATAAGCTTTGGATCACTTGTTTTATTGAGGTTCTTAAAAGATGCAGTCAAAAATAGGTATCTGGAGTTAAATATGTCTGTAGCTCAGTGGCGTAGCGTGGGTTGTCAGCACCCGGGGCAAGGCAAGTAATTTGCGCCCCCTAACCCGTGGATTTTAGCACTCGGGGGAGGCAGCTCTTCTTGTGGTGTCGAGCCCACGCACCTCCTGCGAGGATCCGGCGGACAGCCGCTGCCCAAAGGGCTCGGCCATCCGGGTCCGACACTCGTTGCCTTGCCTTGGGGAGAAGCAGGCGGCCGGGCGCCCTTTGCGTGGTGCGGGCCTGGGACACCCGACGCTCCTTTCTACGGAGGGCGACGGCCCGAAAGCCGGGGCAAAAGGGTCTTCCCGGGACGCCACGGGGCCCAGGTCGCTGCTCCTCTGGTTGGCTCGGAACGGAGGAGTCTTCCAGGGTCTCCGCACGGCCGTTGCTTCAAAAGACCTGCGCCTTTAAGTCTCGCCTGGCCCCCCCCCGGGTGGCGCTGGCGGGTGCGAGGAGCCGGCGCTGGCCTCAGCCGGGGGATGGCCCGGGAGGGTTTGGCCCCTACTGGCCGCTGTTCGCTCCCCGACTCTCGCCGGCCCAGGAGCGCCCAGGCGCCGCCGCCGCCAACTCCAGAGACCCGCGGAGGAGAGCTTCCGAGTCGGGTCTCTGGAGCGCGCCCCCCCAGATGTTGCGCCCGGTGCGGCCGGCCCCCCCTGCATCCCCCACGCTACGCCTCTGCTGTAGCTAGAACTGAAAGTCCTCTGATGACTCCTTGAAAGGAATGTTAAGCTCTTTGCCAGTGGTCCCAATCTGAATAGGAAGGAAGGAAGGAAGGAAGGAAGGAAGGAAGGAAGGAAGGAAGGAAGGAAGGAAGGAAGGAAGGAAGGAAGGAAGGAAGGTCAATAGTTTATAATTTTTTATATAACAGAAAAATCGGATGTTTCTGAATTGGGGTGGGGGCAGAGCAAAAAGAAGGAATAAACCCCTTTCCTTCACAGAGTTTGGTCTGTATTAGCATCTGGTTCTGGTCCATGAAGGTAGGTGTTATATAGACTTCAATAGTTGGAGGGAGAAAAAGATCAGGGGGTCAATGCTGCTCTCCAGCTGCTCTGCATCTGCAGAGATTGTGAGGAGGTTGGGAAAGAAATGGAAAGAGAGCAAACAGACTCAATCAAGGGATAGCAGGCAAGTAAATGCTAATATGACATAAACATTTATGGTATTATGTGTGTGTATGATTACATTTATGTAAAAATCAAATTTCCTCTTACAGGAGGTGAAGATCTCTGTTTTACAAAGTATATACCTTGGGTATTACTTTCACTTGTCGAGATCTGTAATGTTGCATCCTATAAGCATGCATGTGTTAAGTGCAAGTAATCAGGAACAAGAGTTCAATTCAAATTACTAAAAGTTTATTCCATTGCTACCTATACACAATATTCTGATCTACTAAAAATCAAGGCAAATCGGCGCCAGATAAGAATCAAAGAAATTCACAGCGGGCTGGTCTTGTGTCTTGTGGGAGCGTAAGGATTCCAAGCATATGATACATTTGACCCTGCCTTTGGGCTCTGCCCAGTCATCTCCTACAGCATAATTTTTACTTTGTGAGATGTATAATATCCAATCCCATGAACATACATGATTTTACATAGTAATTGAGCTATAAATTATAGATTTCCATGCACCACACACTCACTGTCAACTCTGAAGCCATTTTGGAGCATCGTCAGGGCTGCCACAGCATGGCTTGTTGGAGCTGTGGGAATGGGAGGGGGGAGTAGAGATAGCTGAGGACTTGTAGCCAAAATAAAATTCTTTCTCCTGGGAATCAAGGACATTCCCACCAGGTGCTGGGGAGACGTGGACTGAATCCAACTGGAGTTGGGACTGTCACCTGCTTGGAATATGTGATGGACATGTGAATTGGGGAAAGGAACTTTGAATTTAATTTGGGTGGGGGAAACCTCAGGACCTTCAGGGTTTTCACCAGATGTGCCAATATGACATGCCTAATAAATTTAGACTTCGAGGAGCACCTTGGCCTCGCCTCGGAGTTTTGAGTGCATTGGGTGTCAGCATTCCAAATTGCATCCAAAATTAAATCAGAGTCCAAGGCAAAGTATTGCTCAAAGTTCCAATTTATTAAGAGAGCCATGTTGGCACATCTGGGGGAAACCTGAATCTGAGCTTCCTGGTTTTCCCCCACCCAGTTGAAAGTTCATGCTCTTGTCCCATACCCACAAGTCCATCACCTGGTCCAATCTTCCACTGCCGTGCTAGCAGTTCCACCCATCCAGTTCCGGTCAGGTGCAGAGGTGTAGAGACAAAGGATGACCTTGGATTCTAGAAAGGAATTTTATTTTGGCTACATAGCATTTTACTCCGTACCATCCCCCCTCCCATTTACCCATAATAGAAGCAGCATAGTAGAATAATAGAAAGAGTGGCAGGCCAAAGATCCAAAAAGGAATACGGCTGCAGGCCTGACATTGGGCCTGTTATTTGGCACACTGACATTCATTGATATCCACATCACAGTTGGCAGCTTCAGTGACTTTGAAATTGCAGAACCATTGAAACCTATTTGTTATCATAAGATAAGAGTCTGCTTTCCAAGGGAAAAATAAGTTTTAAAAATTCTGTTTGGTGCTAACTTACCTGTGTTAGACTCTAGGTGTGACCTATTGATCATATTTGATTCTGTGGCTTCTACAAGAATTTTTATCCAGTTTATTTTTTAAAGAGCCATTGATGTAGACTTCCAAACATATCAAATCCTTGTTGCATTGGATGGACTATCACTGTGATGACGAACCTATGACACATGGGCCAGAGATGGCACGCAATGCCTTCTCTGTGGCCATGCAAGCCATTGCCCCAGTTCAGCTCCACCGCACATGTGTGCATACCTCCCGCCAGCCAGCTGGGCTTCGAGTCTATGTGGTGCATGCATGGGGGTGAGGCGTGTGTGGGGATGTGCACTCGTGCATGGGGGGGAGGGCATGCGAGGGGAGCACCTGCAGGGGTGGGATGCATGCACGGGCTGCACGCACATTGCATTTTGGAGGTTCGTGTGCACATCCACATGCACACGCTTTGGGCACTTGGTCCAGAAAAGGTTAGCCATCACTGGACTATCAGCTTCAAATCACTCCTTCAGTATCTGATCTTATTTGTCCATTTTATTGTTCTAATTATTCAGAAATTGTTCTCTTATTTTGCCTTGAGAACAATTTTCCTTTAGGCAATCGATGATTAGGGACAAAGACTGGTGGTTTGCCATTTCTTCCAGGCAAGTGCTATCTGCTGAAAAAAGCTGCAATGTTTTTAATAAGATGCTCTTCAATATTGAAGACACCTCTTGGAAGGAGTCCCATGTACTGCCTAGGTCTGGCTATGCCCAGGCAATCGGTACATCAACAGATTTCGCAGAAAATCACAGAGTGCAGGTTTTGTTTTAATCTGATTAAGATTAAGATTTATTGCATTTATTGCATTGATATTGCCTACATGCCTAACTCACAGCACATGAATATTTAGTTTCTTGTGAACTGCTTCCTAACAGTATCACAAAACCAGGACATTTTGACCCTCTGTACCCAACAGTCAATTTATGACACATTGGAAGAGAAGAAAATACGTTAATGGTTTAACTAAACTTTGGGTTTGCACATAGCAACCTCAAGATTCCCATTTACTGGATCAAATACAAAGCCTCTTGATTTTTCTTTCCCCTTTCCTTCAGAAAATGACATCACAATTTCTATGTTATACTTCCCTCCTTCACAATTTCTATGTTATACTTCCCTCCTTCCCTGAGGGAAGAGGTTTTGCACTGCAGTGATAATCAACAGCCCACCTTCTATTTCACAGTATTGGTGGCCTCTTGTTCAAGCAGATGTTAGTTTGTTTTTTGTGTTTCTAGCTGTCAGATTCAACCAAAATTTCTCCTGGTGGTTTGCTGCTTAAAAAGCAGAATATAATTATGAAAGCCAATAAAAATATAAGCAAATAAAAGGCCATAAACGTAATAAGGACTGTTTATTCCACAAAGGCCCCTGAACAACTCTGTCTCTTAACACCTTCAGGAAGGCCAACAGTGAGGTGGGCCAATAGCATATCAAGGACCAGATTGTTCCATAAAAGTGGAGATGGGAGATATATCTGAGAAATATTGCTTGCATGTCCTAAGTGGGAGCCAATTTAAAGATGGTAGGAACTCTTCCTCTATGTGGAGAAGGAAGCCTAGGAATATTTCAGTGCTAAGCCATGTAGGGCTTTGTAGATCCACAACACCCCCTGTTAATGCCTATCCACCAGGGGTGGGTTCCTGCCAGTTCTAACCTCTTCTATAGAAGAGGTTCCACAAATCTACAGTGCCGTTTAGAACCGGTTCAAGCTTCCTCCCCACGCCCATCCCCACATCATCAAGATGAAGAGCGAGAGGAGGAATTCTGAGAGTTGAAGTCCACAAAAAGCTGTCAAGTTTGAACACCCCTGTGGGTTTTTTCCTAAAGGGTTAGGGGTGCAAGGGTCTTGTAACTTGACAGCTTTAAGACTTGCATGCTTCAAATGCCAGAGTTTCTCAGCCAACATTTTGGCTTGCTAAGCAAGAGCGTTGTTAAGTGAGTTTCACCACATTTTACAAGTTGGCCATGCCCACCCAGTCACATGGCTGGCAAGCCACTCCCACAAAGCAGGTCACACCTGCAGAAGAGGTTCTAAAAAATTTGAAACCCACCACTGCTATCCATCCTCTTGTCTCTGCTACTCCCATTGCCTAGCATCTGAGAACTTGACCACAATGGTCAGCAGCACATCCATTCCTCCCCAAATTGGGATGCAATTTTAACCTGCCTGCTGTGTGCCAAGGGTTGGTCACTATATTGGCTATCATTACTAAAGCAATTGCCCTGGCTGCCAATTGCCCCAATTTAAGGTTTGGCTCTTCACATATAACTTTCTAAATAACGTAAGACCACAATACCTGAGAAATTGCTGTTACAGACCAGATCAGTTATACTAGGATCCTCAGGGAAGACCATCTTTTGGGAGGAAGACAGATGAAGGGTAAGAGATCAAGTACTGCACAGTATTAACTTGCAATTATTCAAATCAGGGATTTCCAAACTTGGCAAGTCTTTTAAGACCTGATGACTTCAACAATGGCTGGCTGAGGTATTCTGGGAGTTGTAGTCCACAGGTCTTAAAAGACTTGTCAAGTTCGGAGACGCCTGATATAAAGTAGCATCAGGTCTTTTCAGCAGTGGCTTCTTCATTCTCGAATGTTTTCCCTTCTGATATTTGAGAAACATTTAAGGTTACATCTTCAGACACTGCTAAAGAAGAGACTCTACTTCTAGGCCTTATGTGTGAGAATTTTTAGTTTGGGCCTTCATCTGTTGTTTCATTTCTCTCTGTTGAAAATATTACTTTGTGCCAATTGATTGCAACCTTTTTGATAATTGTAATAATGGAAAGCAGTGTTCACATTCATTAAATAAAATGCAACAAACAATTTACAATATACTGTATTTCATAAGTATTAAACTCTGAAACGTTTGTGTGTTTATATTTACATTTAAAAGCATTGAAAGCATCAGAGTATCCATATACATCATCTTAGATGCCTAGTAACCAATGGTGGGTTTCAAATTTTTTAGAACCTACTCTGTAGGTGTGGCCTATTTTGTGGGCGTGGCTTGGCAGTCGTGTGACAGGGTGGGAGTGGTCACCTTTTAAAATGTGGTGAAACTCATTTAACGACGCTCTTGCTTAGCAACCAAAATTTTGGACTCAATTGTGATAATAAATTCTTTCTTTCTTTCTTTCTTTCTTTCTTTCTTTCTTTCTTCCTTTCTTCCTTTCCTTTCTTCCTTCCTTTCCTTTCCTTTCCTTCCCGTTGGGTCACTGGCAGCGGCGGGCCAGACTTACTTCCAGGTACGCCGGTGGAACCCCCTCTCACCGGTTCTCTAAATTTCACCAACCGGCTCTCGCGAGTAGGTGCGAGCCTGCAGAAACCCACCACTGCTAGTAACACTCATAATAGTCATAACTGTCCAAATGTGCAAGAACAAAAAAAATATAATATTGTAATGCAGATTTACATGAAGTGCTCCACTTATTCTTTTATGTTTGGTCAAGCATTGGGCAATTATACTATTCTAAAATCAGGCTGTATAGATTAATTTAAAACAGGAAAACAATATTCAGCATAATTAAACAAAGGATTGTCTTGATTTCCAATATGCAGCTGTTAACGGATTGATTTCCCGATCTGAATGAAGAAATTCTAATTTAAAATATGTTTAAATTACAGCCTAGAAGTATTCACCTTTATACCTAAAAAGACATGAGTTAAATCTACTGAATTTGACCATTAACTCCAAAACATTTTCCAGCTGAATAAGCTAATAAACCTATTTATTTTTATGGACGCTCAAGCATATGCCTGTTAGTTTCTGATGCCTTCAGCAATTTGCTTTTTTTTCTCTCCTAGCAATGTTGCACTTTAATGATTAGGCAACTGCATTGGTGAAGGTTGCAATGAAGCACCAACCAGTAAAACAAAATAGTTGACACACACACTCTTCCATTTCCTGGCCTTTATTCTGATGGATTAGAATTTCTCATTTAATCTATTTGGCTAATGTTTGAATGAACCCAACCACCTGCAGTAATTTAAATTGCAAGATAAACTATTGCAGCAAAATTGCACACATATGCCAAAAACAAACAAACAACAAACAAAAACCAGCCTTTTTCTAAACCTTTTTCTATTTAGTGCTAGCTTGCAAGATTTCTTCCAAGTAATTCATCAAGCCTACAGCAGAGAATGATGTATTGCCCAATATTCAAGATTGCCAACTTCCAAAACTCAAACGGCAATACTCTAGCCTTAAAAATTATTAAGGTGGGTTTTTAAAAGCAGTTTTATAGAACAACCATGCTGACTACAGTTTTAAAATATTTATTTATTTGATGCCTGGCTTTTAATCAAAGCAATTGATTAAAGGGGCGTATTAATATTGGTGCTCTTTTGAAATATACATGAAAATGACTGGGTCTGTTATTAGTGGACGACTCAGAATTTATGGGCAAACACTGCCGTTACATACAGAAATCATAACTAAATAAAACACAAAATTAACAGGTAGCATTCTGACACACACAGCTAGACATGTGGCACAGTAATTTAGGTTAATTTTGTAAAAGAGGTAAGAAACATTAATCATTAGCTGAATCCATGAGCATCTTTAGAAGCTTCCTGCTTTTGTCCAAATAATAAGAATTGGCTGGAAACATGAGATGGACACCATGTACATTTAACAAACAAAGAAGCAAACACTGCTCTGCTGTAAGTTGTACTATTACAGTGCATGAAGAAACGGCAGGTGGGATTGTATCACAATGATTCTATGCTGTTGTTCTGACCTCAGCTTCCTGATACAGTAAAAAGCACACACTTAGGTAATCTCAAAAATCCTCTTTTTATTTCAACAGCTGTGAATTATGTTCATTCAAACCCCTTAATGACTCCCAAATAGTTTGTAAAGAGTCTGAGAGAAGCCTGACAGTCTTTCGGGATAAGGCTGATAAGTACCCATCTTTATCTTCCTTGAAAAGCTGCCAAAGATCTAATTGGCAATTAGCTTGGCAGGGCCAAGCACAAAGTCAAAATGGAGCTTCAGAATGTAAACCAACCAGCATGAACAAAGATGCTTCCTACAAAGGCTCATTTGCCTTTGCTCCTCCTTTATGCCCTATGGTGGGGGACCAATCACCTCCAAGCCTTATTCCCAAATCGTCCCTTTTGTCTTAACTGTTCTTGCCTTCTGGCAGCTGTGCGCAGGCATGCACTGGGAACAGGATCCCCCTTTCCTCTTCCTCACTGATGTCTGGCTCTGGAGACTCCAGAGGCAGCGCATAACTCCCAGATTTACTTATTTATTTATTTCGAATTTATACCCCGCCCTTCTCCTTGTTAGGAGCCAGGGCGGCGCACAGGCATTATTAAAACCACAAGAAGAACAATATAAATCAATTTAAAACATATTAAATTATTAAACCCGTGCTAAAACCATTTAAAACCCTGCCAAATAGCAATTTATACATAAAAAGTCAGAAGCGGGGGGCTATGCTAGGCCGGCTTGTTGGAATAAATACGTCTTAAGACATTGGCGAAAGAGGCGGAGGTCCGAGGTAGTGTGAAGGTCGGGGGGTAGGTCGTTCCAGAGGGCCGGGCCCGCCACAGAGAAGGCCCTTCCCCTGGGTGTCGCCAACCGGCATTGCCCAGCCGACGGCACCCGGAGAAGACCCTCTCTGTGGGAGCGGATCAGACGAAGGGATGTATGGGGCAGGAGGCGGTCTCGTATATAGCTAGGCCCCGAGCCATGGAGCGATTTAAAGATGGTCATCAACACCTTGAAGTGCACTCGAAAGGCCACAGGCAGCCAGTGCAGCTCGCGCAGGAGAGGTGTTACGTGGGCTTGCCTTGGGGCACCCATAATCACCCGCGCGGCCGCATTCTGTACTAACTGTAGCCTTCGAGTGCAACTCAAGGAGAGTCCCATGTAGAGAGCGTTACAGTAATCCAGCCGGGATGTCACAAGCGCTTGAGTGACTGTGCGAAGTGCAGCCCGGTCCAGTAAGGGGCACAACTGGCGTATCAGGCGTACCTGATAAAACGCCCCCCTGGCCACGGCCGCCACATGGTCCTCCATGGACAGACGGGAATCCAGGAGGACGCCCAAGTTGCGCGCCCTCGCCACGGGGGCCAGTTGTTCGCCCCCAATGGCCAGTGTTGGACTTATCTGGCTGAACCTGGGTGCCGGAAACCACAGCCACTCGGTCTTGGACGGGTTGAGTTTGAGTTTGTTACTACCCATCCAGATGACCCTGGCCCCCTCTCTACCTCCGATACAGAGCTCTCAATCGAGCCTAACCCAGACTCCAGAACTGGCCCATGTTCCTCCCCAACTTCCTCACTGTCCGACTCTGCTTCCAGCTCCCCAGGCCGCCAGTGGACCACAACAGCTGTTTGTTATATCTGTAGAAGAAGAGCAGACAGAGCCTGAGGGTGGAGTCAAGCGAGTCCTCAGCCTAGAGTTGTTAAATTCCCATAAATGTTCTAAACCCAAGCATTCTTTATGTAGCACCAATTTAATGCTAACCATTAGTTGACTAGATTCTTATGTATTAGCATGGGAAAAAACATTAATCTTAATTGGAATTTACTGTGTGATCCTGATTCTTTGCACCGGAAAAGGTGCAAAGAATCAGGATCACACAGTAAATTCCAATTAAGATTAATGTTTTTTCTCATGCTGGGTATTTTCATACCCAGTCTTTTTTGACCTTGTCATAACCAAGGGGAAATTTTTCTGTTGAAGTATTTCTCATTGACTTGAAGATCTGAGCTATAATAATCCCAAATGACAACCAAGTGAAACACAAGAAACTACCATTTGAACAAAGGGTATACATGTGTAGTAATGTAATGAAAGTTTAAAAAAATAGCATTTCAAGTTTACATTGATAATATTTTATGACAAGGTGCTAAATAGCAATAGAAGTAACATTTATACTTACATGCTGCCCCATAGTGCTTCAGAGTACTGTCTAGGTGGTTTGCAATATAGAACCATTATTTGCATACTGCCCCCTAACAAACTGTGTGCTCATTTTACTGACCTAGAGAAGATGGAAGGCTGATTCAACCTTGAGCCAGTCAGGATCAAACTCCTGGCTGTGGGCAGAATTAGCCTGCAATGCTGCATTCTAACCACTGCACCACCAGGGTTTAATATCCGACATAACAGGGAGGGTTATATATTTTCATTTTCACTCCTTAATTTCAGAGAAGAAAATGTTAATTTGTAATATTACATCTGCTGTACATATTAATCAATAAATGTATAATTAAAGCTCTAATAATTAAAATGTGGTTGTTTAATCTACTAATTAAAATAAGAAATGTGTTGCTTTATAGAATTTTTAAAATTATGTAATGTGTTCCAATTTTTCTCTTTAGTCATTTGTAACAGTTGTAACGCATAATGTACCACTTTTCAAGTAGCTGGGAATTATTTCAAATATATCCATTTGTGGATAGCCACACTCCAAATGAATGCCTTTTTTCATTCAAATTACATCAAATGGACAGGTTTTCTCCCGTTCCCTCCCACTAGAAATCAGTGGAATTTTACTCCCAGGAAACTGTGCATAGAACTTCAGCCTTGGGCATTCGTTAACTAGAATGGTATTTAAAGGGAGAGTTCCTCTGGGCACAAAAAAACATTCAAACCAAATTTTATATTTAATGTTTAAGACCATGGGGGGGAAATGGGTTAGTTGGAGAAAGGATTCACTTAATCTGTTTGAAAAGAATGTCTTAGCAACTGAAACATCTCTATTAAATCTTCCACTAATTTGGAACTGGCGGTAACTAGCTGGCTTAGTGCTTCAGCAACTTTCTCTAAATGGCTTTCAGGGTAACATTAATGTTTAAGATGCAAGGAATGTCCACACGGTGTCGAAATGAATTTGGGAGATGAGCTGGAAATACCTCAAGGAAACCTGAATTGGCACCGGTTCAAATCTATAATCCTTTGATTTCACTCTTCCAACTTGGAAAGCTATTGCATTAATATTTGTACTTTATTAAGGTACTATTATTGCCTTAAAATGTATAATTGGGCTTTTCAAAGTAGTTCAGAAAGAACATTTCAAATTGAAACAACACAAATTCTAGCTGAAATTCAGAATTCAAAGGGACTTCCCCTCAAATTGAAAATATGTATGGTAAGAATTTTATTTCAGTTCTAAAAAATGTAGTCAACACATCTAGAAATTGAAGTCCACCCTGACTCGATTTTAACAGGGATTTGAGTTTTGGTTATACCAATCTCTTTCAGATTTTTTTATGGACTACCGTGTCTCTTCTCAGTGACAGTATTTATGAAACGTCCCCAAAACAAGCCTTTCCCCATCTATAGACATTCCCCCCCAAAAAAGGGAAGAATTTTTCTGCAGAGGAAAAGTGATTGGAACAGTGGCTTTTGATTTTAGAAATTATATTAGATTGATGACATTGGCAAAATTCTCTGAGACTCCAGATTATTCAAACTTTTCTCACAAAGTTACTGAGCGCTCGAATGCAATCCTTGTCTATTTCCTAAAACCCAAAGATTCTCAAATTCTAGTACAGATTATTTCTTTTGTGGCTGCTGCTCTTCCAGAAAACAAGATATAGTTTAGTGAATTAGGTGAATTTAATCCATTCATAAAAGACAGGACCGTTAATGGCTTGGTGCTATATATAGGTAGTCCTCAATTTATAACCATTCATTTAATGAACATTTGAACATTTGTTACCACACTTTAAAAAGTGACTTATGACCATTTTACATACCATAGTATAAGACACATCTCCCCACCCCCAAAAGAGCATGGAAATGTTGGTGCATTTCATACACCAAATACCGCTTTTTTTGGTCTCCCGAAACCCTGCCCATGCATCCCATTTTTGTGAAAAACGGGGCATTTTTGCCTTTTCCCACCCCCGAGAAGCACTCTGAAGGTTTCAGCAGGGATGGGGGAAGGGAAAAATGCCCCTGTTTTAGTGAAAAACGAGGGTGTTTTTGCCTTACCCCAGCCCTGCTGAAGCCTGCAAAGTGCCCCTGGGGGTCAGGGAGGACAAAAACTTTTTTTTTTCTCATTTACTTCTTCGAAATTTTAGTGCGTCTTATACACAGGTGCATCTTTTTTTTTTTATATTGAAAAAGTTTTATTGAGTTTTACAAAAATTTTTAACAAAAAGGGTAGGGTAAGGTGAGTTAACAAGATATTTTGAGAACTTTCACGTCGGAAACGTTGGCCCCTCCCGGGCTTCTTAATAAAACATTGGTAATACATTTTCCGGTAATACAACAAGGTGAAAATAAATGCATACATATAAATTCTGAATTTTATAGAATAGAATAGAATAGAATAGAATAGAATAGAATAGAATATTTATTTCTATAACCGCGTCCTCTCCCCGAGGGGACTCGGAGCGGTGCACAGGGAGAAATTAAAACAACATAAAATATATACATACATAAATACAATAAAAACAAATTAAATCTAACTATCCCTGCACTAAAATTCCCATTTTAAAATTAACATTTCCTAACCCCTGAGGTAGAGACTAACCTAGGCCGGCCAAGCAGAAAAAGTGAGTTTTTAATTTCTGACGGAAGGAGCGGAGGTCCGTAGTTGTTCTAATGTCAGGGGGAAGGCAGTCGTATACAAACATCCAGATAAAAAATTATACTGTATTAATAAAAATAAAGATAAAAGTCATTTTTTAGATCTAAGTCTCTTAGCAATTGTGTCTTCTTGTTCTCCTTCCTGGCCCCCAGCAGGCGGGGCCACGGCCCCCTCCGTCCCCCCTGAGCTTAAATCCATTTGAATTATACTGGCTGTATGAGTTGGCACAGCAGGGTGACCATTAATACAAATAGGACTTCAGATCTATTTACTGGATATTTTATTTCAGTCAGTGATCTGTTGAAGTAGAAATCATGAGTTGTGCAAAGACTTCAGGTTTAGTGCAATCAAGGATGGAAGGATCCCCTCCCCCCCAAAGCCAAGAGGATTTAGAATCTGTTTGGGTATCACTCTTCTCTTTGCCACAATCCAGTTCAATGTTATCAGAATTATGTATTGTAAAGAATGTGAGCTCAACGGTAGCCAGCGAATATTATTCATCTCATGAGGGAAATGTCTCATCTAGGTTGTTCAAAGGCTGTAATTAAAAGATCGAGATGGTAGTCAGAATGGTACGATGAAAGGTCCACCTGTTTTGTATGTACATTGAGTGCACCACATATGGGAATAGGCAGAGTTGCAATAGTACCATTGCAGTCACCATCTTCATTTGCCTTTTTTTTTTTACTATACCCTCTGGCTGTCCCTGAGCTTCACTAAGCTATATTCCAGCAATTGCCAGCTGTTTCTTTGCTTTAATAGAGCCTTACTTCAGGCTACCTGATTATCCTACTGCAAATAATTTGGGCAGCACTGTTTATTTGTTGTGTATCTGAATTTTAATCACTACAGTCAGAAAACCTCATCTCTTTGCTGCAGTAGTGGCTGCCTCAGTTTTTGCTGTGTAACTTTTGTAGCCCTTGTATTTCAGAGAAACCAATTTTAAGGCTCATTGGCAGATGTTGCATCTTCCTGTGGAAGGTAAATCTTCCTGTGTTGGCAGAAGTATGGAGGTCTCAGAAGCTACTGGTGGTGCAATGGTTAGAGTGCAGTATTATTACAAGCTAACTGCTCATACCCTGTAGTTCGATCTTCAAGGTTGACTTAGCCTTCCCTCCTTCTGAGGTCAGTAAAATGAAGATCCAGATTGCTGCGGACAACATGCTAATATTGTAAACCAGCCCAAAGTACTATGGATAAGTATATAAATTTAAGTGCTATTGCTATTGCAGCTGCTTAGTAGATCTACACTAGCAATTATTTAACAAAATAATTGAAATAAACTGGGATGGGGAGACATAGGCACACATATGTTCCATCCTCATATCCCATCTCTGACTGCTTTTAAGTATCTTTATGCATGTATTGCTGTAAACAAGATAAATAATGATGCTAAACATGTGGAGAACTGTACAGTCTACAAGGATTACAAGTATATTGGATATAGGTTTTGAATAGGTGCCTTCATATCCTACCAGTCTTTACACAAAGATCTGCTTGCAGCTAATAAAACATCAGCCATCAAATATACTTATGTATTTTCTATATCATAAATGTAGGGTATTTTCACAGGAAATAAAGCTGTCTGAATAATACACTTGGAACAAAATGTATTTTGGTCCAAACATTAGGTGAGGTAAACATTTTGTGTGTGACGTCTTTGAATTAGCTTGACTGTAGAATCCCCCCCCCCCCCGCCTCCGTGATTGCAGCTATTTGGCTACTATTTTTCTTAGTTTACCACAATTCAAACATTTCAGAGCCCTGTTTACTATATACAGGACACTAGTATAAGCCAATTTGTAATTTCACTTGTTAAATTGCAATTGAAAAATCTAATCCAAGAGAGAATCCATAGAAGAAAATTGAGGGTGGGGAAAAAGAAGAAGAAACAGATGGATAATTATTAATTAAATTGTGGATAACGATGGTAGGCATAAGGTGAGGATAATGAATTAAAAACATTAAAAAATGTAACATCATATGAAGAATAGTAAGCATGCAGTATAGGATTAGTATTGTCTGATTCACTGTAGGAAGCAAAGACATCCTTGCATTTCTTATAAATAATGAGGAATAAAAAGAAAAGGTGTCATTTGCATTATATATTTGTTGTTGTTTTGCTTTTCCTAGCCATTGTATTTTGATTTTTTTACGACAGCACAATTTCTGCTTAAATATAAGGACCGTTGAATGCAATGGGACTTAGTTATAGAAGAAAAATGAGATTTTGTACCAAGCAATCTTCTTCAAGATTGCACTGTAGAAGGAAACCAGCAATGATTTTTTCCATTGATTAAATGGTTTCTTATAACATCAGAGCCACCTAAAATAAAATAAAAATGTACAATCTCATGTAAGAGCATAGATATCTGGAGAAATGAGTCTATGTCATAAAAATGTGGCCTTTTAAAATGTATTAATTTTATATTTTCCCATTTTAGATTCTCTAGTTACCTAATGGGTACCGGGTGATTTTCTTATCAGCTGTCTCCTCAGCCTGACTTGCTGGCCAGTGGAGACCATAGTTTCTGAAGCTAGTATAGAAACATTATATATTGTCTGTATGACTCAATCAGAGTTATGTCTAGTTCGGGTTCCATATTACTCTTTTCTACAAATTTTGATTGAGATTATCATAAGATATATAAGATATAAATGAAAATAAAGATGATAAGAAAATGGGGAAGGAAAAAGGGAAAATAAAAGTGTGGGATAAAGAGAAAAAAGAAACAAAGGATTGACTTCCAACTTTTTTTCAGTGCAATAAAATACAAAATAGAATCACAGCCTCAACTTTTTACTTTTACATATTTAGTAAATATCAGTCACTTCTATAACAGCAAACTAATCTAATCACCCAACCCCAAAGTTATAATTTCATTTTTTTTCCTGATTCAAGGCTAAAGTCTAGAAGTAATTTCCAAAAAGAAACAAAACTAGATATTTGTTTCTCTAATTAAAACAACTAATTTTGCCATCTCTTCTAGCTCCACCATTTTTCCTATCCATTCTTCCATTATGGGAATTGACATATCTTTCCATTTTCAGACATGTAAAATTTCACTGCTTCATGTTCCAGGTTACTGTCAAAATCTCCCTTACTTGATTTTCCCTCACCAAAGAATAGATGTAGCATAAATTATATACAGATGACTGGAAGGAATGCTGTGTTGGAACTATTACTAAAACTGATTTCAACATAATTTTCTTCCAAGTAAAGAGAGAATTAACTAGACTGTAATCATTGGCCAGCCCTTTGGAACGACTTACCCCCTGAACTTCGCACCATCTCCGACCTCCGCCTCTTCCGCAAGTGTCTTAAGACACATCTGTTCCATCTAGCCGGCCTAGCGTAACCTCCATTACTGACTTTTAGATAGTTTTAAATTTGGGGATTTTAATCTGGTTTTTAGCGCAGGATTTTATTGGAATAAGTTTTTTTTAATTTTATATGTTTTTGTATGTATTTTAGTATTCCTGTGCGCCGGCCTGGGTCCGTTTGGAGAAGGGCGGGGTATAAATTTAATAAAATAAATAAATAAATTACTTTCTACATTAGTAAAAGAAAAAATAAGTAAATGTTTGAGCAATAATAATAATAATAATAATAATAATAATAATAATAATAATAATAATAATAATAATAATAATAATAATAATTTATAACCCGCTCTCTCTCCCCGAAGGGAATAAGAATAGGCCCCTTGTCATTCATGTGATAATGAGTGTGTCATCAAATAATTTCAGAAATCATTATTTCCAAATGTAACTTATTCTTATCAATAAGAACTTAATTTAAAATATTTAAACATGAAAATACTATGTTTTGTAATATGTTGGGAAAAGCTAGTCCCCAAATTCTAAGGCTAGATTGCTGTATAGATGAATTAAGAAAACAACTGAATGTCCTGACAAAGATATTCTTGCAAGAAATGTTTTTATTGTTTGTGGAGATAAGAGTAAAAGCAATCTGTTAGTAGTTCAAATAGTTGGAAATGGGAAAAACTAGAAAGTATGTTTCTATAGTTTCACGTGATATTTATAAATTTGTCTATAATTTTTGTATAACGTGTAGTGATATTTATACTTCAAAAGATACCTGAGGAAAGAATTTCTTCCTTTAATTTTCCCACCTAAATGCCCATTCTTTTCAAAGAATTCTGTCATTGACACAATTGTAAAACTGCCGTTTCTGAGTATATATCAAAAGAGAGAGACAGAATTGTGCCTTCATCCATTAACCTGCTTTCTTGTGGGATTCCTTCCCATACGTCTAGGTTTTGAGTATCTCAAGTGGTTTTATACCAGGCATGTCCAAAGTCCGGCCCGCGGGCCATTTGCGGCCCGGGGGTCGGTTTAATACGGCCGTCCAACAGCCCTCCCTGCTCTGTGTAAATGTGGCCCTCCCTTCCTCCCTCTGTCTCTGGGGCTGTGTGGCTGGGAGGGAGGTGGACGGAGGTTACGGACGCCTCCTCCCGCAGCGGGCGAGGGAGCAGGCGGGGTGAGCATCCAAGGCTACCGTCATCTTAAGCACCACCGAGGCTGTCGCCCGGCAGGGGTGTCAGGCAGGGAAGCCGGTCGCGCCTCCATCGCTGCACGTTCTGGGGCTGCGAATCTGGGAGGGAGGTGAATGCGCGGCCCCAGAACGTCCACTTGATGCCTGCCGGAGGGAGCTGCGATGGAGACGCGACCGGCTTCCCTGCCTGCATCAGGCAGGGAAGCCGGTCGCGGCTCCATCGCGGCTCCCTCCGGCGGGCACCACGGCTTACGTTCTGGGGCCGCGCGTTCACCTCCCTCCCAGCCACGCAGCCCCAGAACGTGCAGCTCCCGCCGCACAAGGTCGCCCGGCAGGGGCGTCAGGCAGGGAAGATGGACGCGCGGCCTCAGAATGTAAGCCGTGGTGCCTGCCGGAGGGAGCCGCGATGGAGCCGCGACCGGCTTCCCTGCCTGACACCCCTGCCGGGCGACAGCCTCGGTGGTGCTTAAGATGACGGTAGCCTTGGGTGCTCACCCCGCCTGCTCTCTCGCCCGCTGCGGGAGGAGGCGTCCGTAACCTCCGGCATACCGGCCCTTCTGCTGCTTCCCGGGGTGGGGGAGGGGAGGAGAGGGGAGAGAGGGAGTGACTGACAGACACAGAGAGAGACAGAAGGGGAGGGAGGGAAAGACAGAGAGACAGACAGAGTGAAAGAGAGAGAGGGAGAGAGACGAAGAGAGACACAGATAGAGAATGACACAGGGAGGGATTGAATCGGAAAGAGGGAAAGAGGGAGAGACAGACATACAGAGAGAGAGAGGGAGGGAGAGAATCAGAGAGAGTGACACACACAGAGACAGGGAGAGACAGAGAGAGGGAGGGAGAGACAGATAGAGACTGATTAATGAGTGAGAGACAGACAGACAGACACACACACAGAGTGACAGAGAAAGAGAGAAAGAAAGAAAGAGAAAGAGAAAGAAAGAGAAAGAAAGAGAGAGAGAAAGAAAGAAAGAGACAGAAAGAGAGACATTAAGAAAGAGAAAAAGAGAGAGAAAGAGAGAGAGAGAGAGAAAAAGGGAAAGAAAGAAAGAGCGAAAGAGAGAGAGAGAAAGAAAGAGAGACAGAAAGAAAGAGAAAGAGAGAGAGAGAAAGAAAGAGAGAGAGAGAGAAATGGAGAGAGAGAGAGAGGAAGAGAGAGAGAGAAAAAGAGAGAGAGTGAGAGAGAAAGGGAGACAGAAAGAAAGAGAAAAAGAGAGAGAGAGAGAAAGAGAGAGAGAAATGGAGAGAGAGAGAGAGAAAGAAAGAGAAAAAGAGAGAGAGAGAAAGAAAGAGAGAAAGAGCGAGAGAAATGGAGAGAGAGGAAGAAAGAGAGAGAGAGAGAAAGAAAGAGAGACAGAAAGAAAGAGAAAAAGAGAGAGAGAGAGAAAGAGAGAAAGAGCGAGAGAAATGGAGAGAGAGAGAGGAAGAGAGAAAGAGAGAAAGAGGTAGATAAGTTTTTTTTAAATTTATTTTTAATACATTGTGAAAACTCAACTGTCAGTTGATCTTAATGTTATGAAATGAAAAGTATGTCATTTGCAATTAACTTGGCATAAAATAATTTATTTGCATTTAATTGTAATGGTTCAAAGAATGTTTGGAAAAATGTTCGGCCCTCCACCATGTTCACTTCATCCAATCTGGCCCTCTTTGAAAAAAGTTTGGACACCACTGTTTTATACTCTCTAAATCCAAAGCAAAACTCAAAGCTTCCTCTTCAAATTTAGTGCTGTTGCTAAGGAACCAGCCTAGTCATGATCACGTAACCTAGATGACAAAATCAATAAGGAAATTAGTCTTTAATATCACTAGTTACATTTCTTCATGCATTAACAGCTATTTTGGTTAAGCCAAAACGGAACTAGCTGCAGCAGAAGCCACGCTGACACGTTTCCCAAAATTGCTGGTTTTTTTTTTTTTAATATAGTTCGCTGTGAGAGCTGATATATATTTCTTTTCAAGCGAAAAGGTTATATAGTTTAAACAATAACAAAGTAGCTTGGCTGAAATAGCTTATGCCTCAGGATGTACTGGTTACACGAAGGCTGTTTGCTGTATGCTGAATTTATTTTATTTTAAGGCTTGTTTTTACAATGATACTATCTGAAGGCTGCACAGGCAATTTGTTAACACGCTGTGGCAATTGCTGGAATTAAAAACACAAACAGGCTGTGCTGTCAAAAGATACGTGAGGAAAGATTTTTTTTTTAAAAAAAAATCACAGCATTGGCCCAGCACACAGCTTCTACTGGCATGAATCTCTGCAGAGGAACAAGGTATTAACCCTACAAGGCAATTAGAAAACAAACTCCACAGGGAAAGTGTTAATATAGTAACAGGAGGTCTGCTTGTTTTTTTATTTATGCATTTATTTATGTATATCTATTTTTAAAAAAACTCAAGGGGGGGGGGCATACCTAATACTTCTTCCTGTTCCTATTTTCCCCACATCAATAACCCTGCAAAATGGATTGAACTATGAGAATGACAGGCACAAAACCACCCAGCTGGCTTTCATGGCTAAGGTGGGTCTAGAACTCCCAGTCTCTTGGTTTCTAGCCTGGTACCTTAATCACTAGATCAGGTTTTCCCAAACTTGGCAACTTTAAGCCCTGCAGGACTTCAACTACGCTGGCTGGGGAATTCTGGGAGTTGAAGTCCACAAGTCTTAAAGTTGCCAAATTTGGAACTCTATTGACTAGAACAAACTGTTTATCCCTTCTCCCCCAGTTATATAACCCAGGGAGTTGTACAGATTCAATCTTTCCTATCTTACTTAAGGTGACCAGACATCCCGCTTCTGGCGGGACAGTCCCGGTTCACCGGCAGATGTCCCGCGCCCCGCCGCCTCTTCAAAATGTCCCGCTTTTTGCGGGCAGGCGGCGGGCGGGAATAGCTGAGAGCACCGGGGAGGGCGGGGAGGGCGTCGGGGCCGAGGAGAGGGGGGCGCATGCTCCGGCGTGGCATGCGCCTGCACAGAGGGCATCGGGGCCGAGGAGAGGGGAGGCGTGCTCCGGCGCGGCACGTGCCTACGCAGAGGGCGTCGGGGCGGGGGCATGCTCCCACCCACCCCGTGGGGCCCTCTTTAAAGGCAGCGGCGGCGGCCCGGCCCGGTGGTGCTGAGAGCCGCTGGCTCGGGCGGGAAGGGGGAAGGCGGCCCGAGGCGGCCGCTTTCAGCTCGGCCCATCACGCCGGCATGATGGGCTGACAGCGGCCGGCTCGGGCCGCCTTCCCCCTTCCTGCCCTGTCCGCCCTAGCTGGCGGCTCTCAGCGCCGCCGGGCCGGGCTGCCGCCGCCGCTGCTACCTTTAAAAAGGGCCCCGCGGGGGCAGGTGGAAGCATGCCCCGGCCCCGACGCCCTCTGCGCAGGCACGTGGCACTGTGGAGCGTCCCCTCCCCATCGACGGTGTCCCGCTTTGGGAGTTTGAAAATCTGGTCACCTTAATCTTACTGCACCTGGTGCCTGGTCTTGCCCTTGTTGTTTTAGGCCATCTCCATAGGTCTGTGCAAAACTGGACAAATGCCAAACTATTCATTCTGATTCAAACATTACAGTTGTAAGAGTGGCAACTGGGTCATAATATCATAATGCACATTCGGATAACACTTGTGGATTCAGCAGCTAATTTGCTGATTGTCCTTCTTTGCTTCCAATTTAAAGAATAGTATCTTGAAAAGGAACAGTGTAATACAGCTATCTGTCCTGGTAAATCTATTCAACTGCTACAAACATAAAGAAGAAAGAACACACTTACTTTACTTTACTTTATTTTGATTTGTATACCGCCCTTTTCCCTTTCGGGACTCACACTATGTGATGGAGGAACCTATTTAAAAAGGTCAATCTTGATTTCTATTTTAAAAGAAATATTTTAATAGGCTCAAGAAAAGAACCAAGGTGGTAAAATGTATATAATTTTTGTATTATATGACTATATGGATCTATCTGTCTGTCTGTCTGTCTGTCTGTCTGTCTGTCTGTCTGTCTGTCTATCTATCTATCTATCTATCTATCTATCTATCTATCTATCTATCTATCTATCTATCTATCTATCTATCTATCATCTACTGTTCTGACTCCCTCCCTTCACAAGATAATTAACTAGACGGACTGCTACTTAGCAGCTTGCCTGAACTAACCTGAACTAGACTAAAAGATTACATGACACAATTCTCCGATTCTGTAGCTTCTCTGTTTTTTCCTGCAAACCTACTCTTCACAGAGGATTTCTTTTAAAGCCTCTTGGGAAGGGCCAGGCAATTAGGCAGCTGATACTGATTATCTCCGATGGTGTTGTTCTGCTAATTGCCTCCTCTCAAACCTTAGCCTGACATCTGGGACAAACTGGGGTTCCTCCTCTAGAGCCGACTCATAGGACTCCTCACTAGAGGAATCCATCAGCAGCTCATCCGGAGCCGGCTGGGCCACAACATCTACCTACCTACCTACCTACCTACCTACCTACCTACCTACCTACCTACCTACCTGTTATTTCCATAAATCAACTGAAGCAATTAGAAATGTTTGACTCTTTCAAATATTTCAGTTCAAAACTGACTTCGGCTAGCAGCCTTTTGAGGAAGTCCTGACAAGAACCATAAAGCCTGAGTACAAACTGCTTTTATTATAAGACAGCATCTAAGAGAATTTGTTTTATTTATTTTTTTGGAAAGCATCTCTCCCCTCCTTTACTTTCATTTCTAAGAAAACTAGAAACTTCCCTCACGCCTTTGCTTCTGAGGGCTGAGATACCTTTTGCATGATGGCTGTCTTAGTCTGTGGCTCTTCTTCTTGTCTCCTAAGGTCATTCCCACATACCATTATAAAGGCTCATATAAATTATTTGCACCATCCCTGGTTCACATTCAGGTGAATTAGTTTTCTTGTGTGTCTTCCCACATTAATCTTGATACTGTGAGTATATTAAAATTAAAAAGGATGAAAATGCCTGATTTAATAGTAATTGTAGCCGTACAGGTAGTCCTCGACTGACAGCAGTTCATTTCGTGACCATTCAAAGTTACAATGGCACTGACAAAAGTGACCATTTTTCACAGTGCAAACAGCATCCCCGTGATTATGTGATCAAAATTCAGATGCTTGGCAGCTGGTTCATACTTTTATTTGTTTGTTTGTATCCCACCTTTATTAATTTTGCAAATAGCTGGAGACAGAGAAGAATGTACCTAATACTCCTTTTCCCCACAACAACAACCCTGTGAGGTGAGTTGGGCTTTGAGAGAGAGTGACTGGTCACCCAGCTGGCTTTCACGCCTAAGGTGGGACTAGAACTCATGATCTCCCACTTACCTTTGAGAGTTTCCATATTAAACTGCTTTTACACTATCACATGAAGAACAACTGAGATTTATTCAATATGTAAAGATAGTGATAAAAATAATTTAAGTGGTTTCTAAAATTAAAAACCGTATCCTCATAAATATATGGGTTACTTTTTTCATTTTTCAGCTTTTGTCTTCCTGTCTTCAACAAAATTCCACTTCTAATTTTGGCATTATACAGCTTAATTTAATCAGCAGAGGAATGTACATTTTTATCTCATCTGACTTTCTATTTCAGTCACGGAATTAATTAAAATGAGCAATGGGCAGTCTGTTTTAAAATAATTCACTAATTTTCTATTTTCCCAGTTGAAATTTGATGGCATCTGTAAAATCCATTATCTTTTCCTTCAAGCTGGACTGATGTTATTAGAAGATACTGGAGTTAGCAGAGATAACATCATAAATGTCTGTAGTAGAAAACTAAGAAACTAAACTCAAAATTAGTATCCCTCCCAATATATTCATCAACTTCTGTCTTTGGCAACACACACTCGCCATCTGCAATATGTGGAATCATACTTATAGAACAAGTTTTTATTCATTTGTTTAAAAAGTTTTGTACTTTCAAGACTGTTCACAGGCAAATATAAAAATATTTAAAACATAGAACAATTAACCATGTAGAACAGGGGTGTCAAGCTCGATTTCATTGAGGGCCGCATCAGGATTTTTGTTTGACCTTGAGGAGCCTGAGGGGAGGCATGTCCAGGTGGGTGTGGTCAGGATGCGAATGGGCAGCTCAATGTCAGTCTGGGGCACTGTGGTGGCCGGGTGGCCCCCCAGGCTCCGTTTTCAGCTGGCACAGCCTCCTGCAGTGCTTTGCCAGTGAAAATGGATGTATTCCCCCCCCCCTCCATTTTTCCCTGGCAGAGGCACCACCGGCCAGAATTTCCAGGGTGGTGCCATGGGCCAGATCTAAGCGCCCCACAGACTGGATCTGGCCCGTGGACCTTTAGTTTGACATCCCTGATCTAGTACAATGCTATAATAATGAGAGTAACATAATGCTGGTGAAATGTATCAAATACTTGGAATCTCTGTATTTACTGTACTAATCTCTTTTCTTTCTCTTTCTTTCTTTTTTCTTTCTTTTTTCTTTCTTTCTTTCTTTCTTTTTCTTCTTTGTCTCTCTTCTCTCTTTTTTCTTTTCTTGCTTCCTCCAAAAATAAACATCACATTTCTTATGCCAGTTTTCCTGACATTTAGAACAATTAATCAGTTGAACATCTTACCCCCAGAAGTTGTAAATGCGCTAACACTGGAGGTTTTAAAGAAGAGATTGGATAACCAAGTGTCTGAAGTAGTGTAGGGTATCCTGCCTAAGCAGGGGGTTAGACTAGAAGACCTCCAATGTCTCTTCTAACTCTGTTATTATTCTATTCTTATCAACATCATTGGACAATGTGTTGAGTGGGCTACCATATGTCTTGGGGATAATGTAACATTTTTCAGTAAATATTTGAGTGAAGAGGTGGAAGAATGCTAATCAGATTTTCAGAGGATACAAAATGGGATGGGAAAGCTGATACTCTAGAACATTGGTAGTCAACCTGGTCCCTACCACCCACTAGTGGGTGTTCCAGCTTTCATGGTGGACAGTAGGGGTTTTGTCTGATACTGAAGCACTTTCCTTTTTTTAATTTAATTGACTTCCCTACTTTATAAATCACCATTACTGTGGAACTGGTGGGCGGTTAGAAAATTTTACTACTAACAGAGATACAAAAGTAGGCGGTAGGTATAAAAAGGTTGACTACCCCTGATCTAGAACATAGAAACGACAATTACAGAACTGAATCAAAGTAACAGGTTAACATTTAAGAGAGTGAGTGAGTGAATGAGTCCACTCTTCACTTAGGAACAAAATAAATCAAATGAGGAAGTATAGGATGAGGAATATCTGACTTAGAAATAATGTGTATGAAAGGGATCTTAAATTGCAGTTGTTCGTAAGCTAAATATGAGCTTGTGAGGAGGTTTACTATAGCTCTTCAGCCATGTTCTGTGTAGTTCCAGAATGCAGAACATGCACAATGGATTCATGTTAGAGGAAAACGGATTCTGACTGAATGATAGAAAAAATATATCTCTTAATAGCAAGAGCCATTCAGGAGTGGAACCAATTACCCTGAAACGCAGTAGACTCCTTTTCGCTACATGAGTTCTGGCAGAGATTGGCAGCTATTCTGTTGGGGATACACAGCCCCTGGTAAGCTCCTTGAGTAAGGTTGGCTATTTTTCACTTTATGATGAAGATGTTTCTCTTCCTTAACGGTCATCTGACAATGAAAGCCTAGAGCCATCCTTTAAGGGAAGGTGCCAGGTTTCGAATCTGAAGCTAAAAAGGGCTTAAGAATAGTGTGCGGGTATGCATGGCACACCTGTTTGCACCTCCTTAAATAACATTATTTTCTTGGGCTCACATCAGTGGTGGGTTTCAAAAAATTTTAGAACCTATTCTGTAGGTGTGGCCTGTTTTGTGGGTGTGGCTCGGTGGTCATATTTATAATATGACCAGGTGGGCATGGCCAACTTGGAAAATATGGTGAAACTCACTTAATGGTGCTCTTGCTTACCAACCAAAATTTTGGGCTCAATTGTGGTCATAAGTTTTCTTTCTTTTTTTCTTTCTTTCTTTCTTCTTTTCTTTCTCTTTCTCTTTCTGTCTCTCTCTCTCTCTATCTGTCTGTCGTTCCCTCCCTCCCTTCCTCCCTCCCTCCCCCTCTCTGTTTCTGTGTGTCTGTCCATCTCTGTCTGGGCTCCAGAGTCATCGCCGGCCATGCAGAGCCTCGCTATGGCTCCACGTCATGGCACGCGCACACACACACACCATGTAATTACAACCTCCGAGACTTTGTAACGGCAGAACTTGTTCTCACTCACCCGGGCTTCTGCAGAAGCTTCCCTCCGAAACCCTCCGAGCGAGGAAGGGCCAGCGGAGAGAGGGGCTTTGGTCTTTCTCCGGGCTGTAATTGTGCGGGTGTGCATGTGCCTATGTTTTCCATGGCGTGGGGCTGCAGCCAGAAGATGAGGAATGCGAGGGGACCAGCGGGGCCTTGTCCTGAAGAGGACCTTGGCCACCGCCATTTTGGATTTTAGTGACTGCACATGCACAGTTCACTTATATTGTTCTGTGCATGTGCACAGAACAATTTACATTGAACAGTGCGTGCACACACACACATTGTGTGCAGGTTGCGAACCGGCAGTAATGCCGCAGCAACCCAACCCTGTATCAGGAATATTGCTGTTGTCTATAGTGTGAACCAGTGTCAGACCTGCCCTAGCCAGGTCCATATTAAAGAAAAACCCTTGACTCCATTTGGTTGAGTGACAGACGCTTTTACTAAGAATAACTTGTTGCAGAAAAAGCCGGCTAGAACTAAAGCTTCCCATGCAAAATTACAAGTTTTTTCCCCTTTGTGATTTCCCCCTCCCCTTCACCAGACTGTCAGTGTCCAATAGCATCCCAGTGCGATATTTTGGGAATCGCCTCCTACCACATATCTCCCTTCGACCTGTCCGCTCCCACTGAGAGGCCCTCTGGGAGTGAGGGCGATCTGGCTGCGACATCTGTCACCCCATTGATCGCCAGGGTTGATTCGGCTGATCTGGCTGGCTAGGCGGGTGTCCCCTTCCTCCCTCACCGCTCCATGTGCGTCCCTCCCGAACTCGGTGGAAGAGGACGACCATCCCAGATAGAAGGAGTGTACCGAACTTCGGTCAAGGGTATACGATAGCTGCGCTCCCCTACTAGAACCTCCAAACAAGCTCAAGCCTCAGGGTACCATCTACCGGACAATGCCAGCTGGCGACCCCCAGGGGGAGAGCCTTCTCTGTGGCAGGCCCTGCCCTCTGGAACGACCTCCCCCCCAACCTTCGCACCATCACGGACCTTCTCCTCTTCCGTCGAACTTTAAAAACACACCTATTCCATGTCGCTGGCCTAGCATAGTTTTTATGATAGTCCCAATTATAATAATTGTAATTGTTTTTAAGTATAAGTTTTAGCACAGACCCATTGTATTTAATGTATTTTTAACTTTTATATTATCATTGTATCTACTACTTTTTATTCTTTCTGTGCACCGCCCTGAGTCCCTTTTGGGAGACAGGGTGGTATAAAAATCCGATTAAATAAATAAATAAATCACTTTGATGCTAGGCGCATCTTGAAATGGCTGTGCATACTTTCCCAGGGTAGGCCTCCCTGGGCAGCTGGATTAAACTGATTTTCACCAGTGCCAATCCCTCCCCCCTACTTCCTCCTATACTTCTTTCCCCAATGCCTGTGCAGGATGGCAGCAGCTTAGCAGAGTGTAGCAAGGATGGCAGAGCCGACAGCCAGTTTGGTGTAGTAGAGAAGGCAATGACCTGGAAGCAGGAATAGCATTTTTTAAGGTTGTAGTCCCGTTTTAGGCATGAAGTTAGCCAGATGACATTGGGCATCATTCTCTCCCTCTCAGCCTTAGGAAGAAATCAATGGCAAGCCATTTCCCAAAAATATTGCCAAGAAAACTTGTCAAATATTCAAGACTGACTCAAAGGCACGAATATAAATTGTCACTAATAATAGTAACTAAACATTTAATTTTAAAAATATGGATGTCTTGGCTCGAACAAAAGAAAGCAAGATTTTAGTAATTTATAAGGAAGATGTTTCCAAGAATAGTCATGCATTGAAGCAAATTATCAAGGCAAGGAGTGAGATCCCTATCATTAGAAACTTTAAAAATGCAGTAGGTTAAACTGAGAAGAGAACAGATGTAATTATGTTTAAATAAAAGCCCACTAGCTAACTGCTGAAAGATAGCAATCATAAGTTATTCAGTGGAACATTCTTTAATTTTTTTGTTATTCTATATTTTGTTGACTTTGTCAATTTATTTAACTGTACATTATCCAAATTTTAGACTTTAAATGTAATATTTAGACTTATAATTCCCATTTAGAAGGTTCATCAAATATAGGTTAAATAAAAGCAAAAATTTATACTTACCAGATTGTAAACCAGAATAGTATGTAAAGAAAGTATATTTATTTAGCTCACTGGGATCTTACCTCTGATTTCATAGGCTTAAAGATATCTAACAAATTTAATGACAGTATTGTGGTTTTAAACTCAAATGTGGGAATGGCCTATCTGTTTACCCTATAAAAGCTAAAGTTATTCGTGTTTGCTTTTAATAAGTGCTTCATGTTCCCTTTTATATAAATAATGTTATTGAAGTTTATAACTAAAAAGATAAGAACTAATATAAACCAAAGAGTAAAAGTAAAGAAGAATCAATAAGATGCCAAAAAGAAAGAGAAAAAAGAAAGAAAAGAAAGAGGAATGATTATATAAAGTATTCTCCCTTCATAAGAACTATATAAAATTTTAGTAATTTATCACTTTCTCTTAAAATATAATAAATTATCTCTTCTTCTCATACCTCATCTCTTCAGTAAAAAAATCTTTGAACCTTCATCATTCAGTCCTGGTCAGCAAAGTCTGTTACAGGTGACCAGAGATAGCAACATATCTGTTTTAGTCTTGAGCAACTAAACCTTCTTAACATTCCCTCTCTTTACTTTTAACAATCTGGTCTTTAATCTAATCAAATAAAGTCTTGGAACTTGATTTCTTATTCTTTTTTCTTTCTCCACAAAATTCTTCACAATATTAACATCTCTCTTTTATATAAGAAAGTTATCCAAGCCACTCTTTTGATTTGGTAAAAAAAAATCATTGGGTTTCATTTATATATCTATTGTTGCTTCTCTTTCCACATCATTCCCATGACCAGTCATTTTTATATCCACTTTCAAATCAGAATCAGTCTCATCTGGTAAAGCTTGTTCCTTTTCCATATCATTTTCTTTACAATTGCATGTTCTTTACAATTAGTAAATAATGGCAAACATTTTTCAAATTAACTTCTGAATCTAATGTTTTCAAATATCCTTTAGTGCATCCATTGTTAAAATATGATGCACCATTCTGTATAAATTAATTGAAGTGTTCTTCTCCTTAAATTGTCATCTGGTTCCCTTTAGTCCAGCCAACTATCATCTTATTTATTTACACACACATACACACACACACACAGGCTTTTCAATACAAGTAGTCCAGGGGTGGGCTTTAACAATTGCAGCAATGGGTTCACTGCCCCATTGCTGGGTGGGCATTGTGGGCATGGCCTAGTCAACCTCTTGCACCACAGTGGGGGAATGGGACACTTTTCACCCTCCCCACACTCCGGGATTTCCTCAAGCCTCCAAGAGGGTGAAAACTGCTTCCCCTAGACTCCGGAGGCCAGAAACAGGCCCATTTCCTGACTTTCGGAACTTCCAGTAGGCCCATTTTTCACCCTCTCCAAGCCTCCCTGCAGGTCCTGCACTTACCTGGCATGATGAACGGGCTGCATGGAGACTCCTGGGATGGGCAGGGTGGGAGGGGCAGGGTGAGTGTGGCCAGCCAGGGGTGGCATTTGGGGGCTCACTGAACTGGGCAGAATCCTAGCTAGAGGATAGCTCAAACCCGTGTGAACCCTCAGCAGCCCACCCCTGAAGGAGCCCTCAAGTTATGATCATTCATTCAGCAACTGTTTGAAGTTAAACAAGGGACTTACGACTGGTCCTCAGACGTTTGGCGATTTCAGTACCTGCACAGTTATGTGAACAAAATTCGAGTACTTGGCAACCAGCTTGCGTTTACAACTGTGTACAGCATCCTGTGGTCATGTGATTTCCATTTGTGACTTTCCTTGCTGGCAAGAAAAGTCTCAGTTCCTTTGGGAAAGTCTTCCCTACCCCTCATGGCACACACCATGCCCTTCTTTCCCCCTTTGCCCAAACTCATCCCATGACCTCCTTCATCAGCCTCTCTGCATTCACTCACTTTCTCTCTCACGCACACACGCACACACACACACACACACACACCCTACACCCTCTTTCCTGGCCTCCCTGGGCTTGCAAACACCCCACACCCATTCTAATCTTGTATAGTGATTACATGAGTGAACAGAAACACATATTAACCTTGTTTGTTTGTTCCCGCCAATTTGGATAGCTAAAGTGGGGGGGGGGGAGGACAAGCTAGATTTGCATGAGATGGTAATCAAAGAACTGATAGCTCCTCCTCTTCTTTCCTTGCCCATTTTATGAAGGTGACAGCCTTTTCTTAATGTTTGTCTCCAGAATCTTTCAAACAGCTGAACATGACAAATTCAATATAACTATCACTGATAATCCCTATCAACAGAGCTGCTGTGTATAGACTTATCATATTATTTCATTTTTATTTACTGAACTTGAAAAGGAAATGAAATAACTCCAAAATGCTAAGGGGAATTGTAACTAAAATAACGTAGTTAATTGCTTATGTAAAAACACCCATGATCTCCTATCTGTAGCAAATAGCTTTAAGGAGCATGAAGTGGAATTGTGATGAATAGGAGTGGTTTTTACTGCTGATTGGAATTTGGTTTGGGAATTGTCTGGATAGCAAGAAGTGCTGTGGCTGTCTTCTCCAGGAAGTTTCTTTTAATGAATAATTCAGAAGCATTTCTGCAAGCTGTAAGCAACGTTTTCAAAGCTTGTTTCCACATTCTGGAAGGAGTTATTTTGTTCAATGCTGGAAAATCCCTTCTTTATGGTTTCAGAACAGTTTTACTGCATGTCACTCCCCATACATTTCGGCAGTTCTATTCATGTGATAAATTTATATTGGAGTTGGAAAGTTTATGCATCAGTGCTGCTACAATTGATACTTTTCAACTCACCACTCTGTTGAGTAACCCATCTTATGTAAAGTACGTTGCTATAGAAATATGAAGAACTATGAATTAGAGATTACAAGAGAGATTAACAAGTTGGGGGGGGGGGAGTTGTCTTCAGACTCAAGATTATTTCAAAATTGCATGTTCTTTATATATTTTTTCTAATGTTTCAGAAAGTAATATAAAAAGGGCATTTTTTTAATGAGGAAAAAATTAAATAGCTATTTGAATTGACTTTTTAAAGAAACATTATGTGAAATGAGGTAGACAAGTTTTGGGATGAATCCAAAGATCAGCGCGAGCAGGACGATAATGAACCTCAAGGCGACCTTAGTCAGATGGACAAGAGAAAGAAATTCCCTGTTTTAATAACTATGTCAAACCTACTTTAAGGCTTAAAGGGTGGTTCTTGGCTTACAACTATTTGTTCAGCAACCATTCGAAGTCACGACAGTGCTAAAAAATGGACATAACCCATGCTTAACATTATGGCTTTTGCAATATCCTACCCCAGTCATATGAACAAAATTGGGGCATTTAGCAACCCATCCATACTTATGGCTGTAGATCACTCCAACTCCTCTCAACTGCCTATATACCCCATTATCTGCCCTTTGGCCACCCTGAACTCCAAGATCCATGCTATCCTGTGCACCATCACCCAACTTATCTTTGCCATTTTCTTCCTCCTGTCTGCTGGGCTGGATTTTGGCTGCAGGTGGGAACATTAAAAAAAAAAAAAAGCTGAAATCTGTCCCTGAGAGGCAGAATGCCAAAATGCCCCTTTGCAAAAAGATCCTGGGGCCATCCTCCTCCTCTTACTTTCCTCCATTCTCTTCCTCCATCCCCATGTTCCTCCTTACTCTCCTATCGTTCTCCCTCCTCCATCATCCTCTTCCTCCATCACCCTCCTCCTCCTTCTTCTCCCTCTTCCTCCTCCCATCTTTCCTCCATGGACTTGAATCTAGTTTCCCTGTTCTCGATGGACACTCCAACCACAATGCCGTTCACCATTCATATTTCATAAAATGAATTATAAGGGGGCTGGACAGTATTGAGCCTGATGATCTTTTCTTAATTGAAAAACAGCTCTATGAAATGCAAAGGATTTGTTTAATAATAAATAGATTGCTTCTTCTTTTCTGGTTCTCAAGGGAGGCAGCTAGAATCCCTAAAGCAAACAATTTATAATTTCCCAGTCGAGATTTCACTTTGTGGTTAACAGTGGTAATTGCCTATATTGAAGTCCAGTTAGGAACTGCACCAAGCTGTACTTATCTTTATTTAAGGGGTAAAAGAACATTATTTCCAGGGCTTTTCCCGCATGGCATCAAACGACATCCTTTGTGTATGTGAGGGAGGAAAAGAGGAAATAGCCTGATTTGTGTGTTCAATTTGCTTCACAGATTCTGCTGAGTAATCAGCTCAGGAGAATTTCAATGATGGTGGCCATCATTTTACACACACACACACACACACACTTCAACAAGTTAGATGTAGTATCAAGAGACAAATGCATGCAGGTGTTCACTTTAACTATGCATGCTTTAAAAACAAACTGGTGCTACTTCATCGTGACACTCATTTTTGTACTACCCATTATACATTAAGTCCTTAAGTGCTTTAACTGCATTATTGTTTATTTTCTCTGAGACTTGATTGTGTCTGATTTTCTTTTCTTTTTTTTAAATCAGCTCATTCTGATCATTTAAGGGCCACTGCTGTAGACCTGACTTAAACATAGAACTATATGTAAAATGAACAAATTAACTGTATTAATTGGGTGCATAGGTCAAGTATCTGACATATCTGACAAGTATTAATGAAGCACCATTTGTTGGCCAAACTGTGGATTGGCCCATCCAAAATGGCTTTGTTTTGTGTGATAAATTTGCCAATTTATCACGCAAGGAAAGAAAATTACAAAATTACAAAATTTATTCTACACAGAAACAAAGACATGTACCGGGGACCCAAGTCAAAAATTGGGAGCCCCAATACACAAATTAGCACAACTTATATAAACGTCTAAAGAACAAAAATGCATGATCCTTAACAAGCAGTAGGCAACAAGCACTTCACATCCCTTCCAGTTTAGCATTACAGCCCCCTGCCCTTTCCTTACTGGTTGATAAGATTAACAGCTGAATATACCAAACCTTCTAGCTAAGTTATCTGCCACAAGAAAAGGGGACTTAGAATTGACACCAGCCTGTTACGAGTTATTCGCTGACGACAATTTTGCATGATCCTCCTAGGAATGTACAGGCAGACCACGAGGCTCAAAATGGAAACAAAAATGGAGTTTAGACAAAAATGCGGTTCAAGCCAGCCACTAGTCCTACACATTTACTTAAAATGGTAGCCCAGTTTAAATGCCTAGCGATGACAATCTTGGAAGCTTCTAAAAATTATTAAAAACATAAACTATTGGTGTTGCATTTATTCCACATAACAAATCAGTGATCTATTCTTCATTATCTGTACGCTATCTGTTTTGATAGGTATCTGTTTACAAAATTAGGACTTTCTTAGCTTTTTCAATGTAGGGTTTTTAACAAGAGATTTCAGGGCCTGATCATGACTTCACATACCCATTTAATGAGGGACTGTTCCAATAAATGAGAGAAATATTCTAGTACTCACAGAAATTTATTTTAGAAAGAGGAAGAGTCCAGTAATGCACATTTCTACTCTTCCAGACTCTAAAAGCTTGCAGGCATAATAACTCATACGGTTTGACCATTCTTTCATTATATTCATGCCATAGTTGCTATTAGTTCCTGATACAATAATATGTAACTTGTCTACCCAGCAGAAATTTTCAGTCCTGCGGCCAGTCCTTTCATGGTTTGTTTTCATTAACCTTTTACATGTTTGAGTAGAGAGTTCCCTCTTAGATATTACTAGGGAAAGGATTTTTTTTCCTGCAACAGCATTTATTTGAAATATCCATACAACAAAACATATCTCTTTTCTGCTTTCCAACTTGGAAAGCAGATAATAGTTATTTTTCAATTAGCCTGCCAGAATTTCCAGGTGCAAGAATGAGACAACACTTTCTCTCTATACAGACACCATATTTCCATATCATATTTCCATATCTGTAAATTGTAGGCTATAAATTTTGGAATAGCATATTTTAAGAATGGAGACAACAGCCGTACTGTTAACCTCCTTTTAGTAGCAGCCACACCAATCAACCTCAAAGTCGTACCTAACTCCAGATAACATTTGTAAGATACTATCTGGAAGACTTCCTGCTCTGAACGGCACATACCAAATATGCTTTTCAGTATGAAGTTATCATAGGCGCCCACAGTCACTTCAGTGAGATGATTGGCCTATAAATTTAATAAATAATAAATAAATTGTAAGAAGAGTGTCAGACCACTGTTGCATGATTTACTCCTTCTGAGTTTGCAAATAAATTGGTGAGCTATTCAGTACTTCTCAATATGAGTAGTACAAAACACCATTTATGTAAATGACTGACTTTTCCAGGATTTGCCATTTTTCTTGCTAAAGAACTCCTGTTTACTTGTTGTTGAGAACATTTATACTCTGACCTTCAAAAAAGCCTTTCTGAGAACAGTTCGCAAATGAAAACTAAAAATACAGTAATACAAAATATATTTCTGTGCAATTCCCAGGGTGCAAGTTGACAGCTGCCTTTGTGATTGTTAGCGCTGAGAAGCTAGTAATTTTATCCACATCTGATTATTGTACAAACAAGCAACAAATTGGTCTCTCAAGGCATAATTTAACATTTGACCAAATTGACAGTATTCTGACATCCTGAGTGCTGCAAACTATGCTGTTGATTCTCCACTTCTCTTACTGATTCTGAAAGCATTGATGTAGTAGAATAAAAAATAAAGTGAAATACGCAGCATTCCACTGTCCCTCAGCATTTTACAAACGTATTCCCTCTTTTTTTGATGTTAATTAAAGTTTTCTGGAATTAAAATTGCCCCTCCCCCTGCCTTCTTTGGTTCATTTACTAGAATCTACAGTAGAAAATAGTAAAGAGTGAATTTTTCCAACATCTAATTTTTTTAATGACTACAAATGAAGAAGTATAAATATTTCTACTGCAACTCGAGTAGACAGAAGGCCCTTTGAAATGTTCCTAGCTTTAATTAATACATATGTATGGGACGCCATATGAAACTACCTTTTCCAAACAACATAAACAAATTATTATGTCCATATGTATGTAGGTTTGTGCGGAGGGTTTGTGGGTTTTCCTTACAAAACTAACAATGAATGCACTTAAACTGTGGACAAATTTTCTGGTTTCTTCCCAATCTTCTTTTTAAATTCAGATAACATCCAAAATAAAAATCTCATCATGATGTGTGTGTGTGTGTGTGTGTGTGTGTGTGTGTGTATTTGCCCTACAATTTTTCTCATGCAATTTATGATAAAAGTTATCAATCACCATAGAGTCATGTCTGAAATCAAGTGGTTAATTCTCTATACAGGATGTTCATGGTTTGATGGTTTTCTATATGTGATTTTTTTTTCAAGAAAGTAATATTGTGTGGCTTCAACTTTTATAATATTAAGAATGTTATTGATGCATAGTTAAGGCTCAGTAATGTTCTGTTTTTGTAGTATGAATTTAAATACATTCTGTTTGGTCATGAACATCCTCATTCAATATATAGTGATAGGTGTTTATGCTATTTATATTTTCAATTAACTTAAAGTTTGTATCATATTAAATATTCCATTACCTCAGGGTGCATTAATGGCAGTTATTTTGTTATTAAAATGATTAAAATTCCTGATGTTTCCATTAATAATCCATCATGAATTTTGAAAGAAGAAATATTTTGAATTATTACTCATACCTCATTAATTAAGTTGTATAATTGGGGATATATAGACAGTAGGACAGTCCAGTTCATATGCTTCGTTATTATGTCAGAAAGGGTTACCTAACTGCCTGCTTGCTTTAATTTATTTTAATCATTTATGTCTAACATGTCTATTAGTACTTTTAAACATCTACATATTTAAATTTCCACATGTGCAAAAGAAGAAATAAAGATGGTGATTAGCAATTTGAAGCGTATGTCATTTCCAAAAGAAAAGCAAAGAAGAAAAAATATCTCTTTAATGCAGAAGTAAAAAAAAAAAGATTAAGTGATTTCCCCAGATGTCTGAAACAGAATTATGCAAAAATAGCTATCTTTACCTAGCTTATTTATTCTAAATGGCATTATCAGTGGTGAGCTGTACATATTTTAAAATTATCCCACAATGTTTTGGCACAAAAAGAACATCTTCATCTTTTCTCTTCTTTCCTTAAAATTGTTGCGATGGAAGTTATGGCTGCTGGATCAACTAGTAAACAGCACTATCCATAATAAGATCAGGAACCTTCCTGGCACCGAATAGAAACTAACTGTGCTTTTCCTATCACCAGATGTCTGATGGGTTACAAGTGGGGGAAATGCTCGCTCACTCACTCTGTCAAAAATACAGAGATCAGTTTGATCTCTTTCAAAAATGCATTATCAGGCTGTGACATGACATCCAATCAGTATGTGTGAATGTTACAATAAAGATAGAATTTCATGGTTTCTGCTTCTGATCTAGGCTGCCTTGAAGGGCTGACATCAGATATCTGCAGGGGTTGGACTTTGGACCTCAGTTTAGATTGCATGCTCATACCTGCAACATTTTGCAAATATTTAAAGCAAGTTTGCCCATCCATAGTGCAGGAGACAGCACTTCTGCAGTTGCTTATCTCTCATAATTGATTTCAGAGAACTTCAATCAGTAGTTTTAGCTGATCTTTCTTCTTTACTGCCCAAACCTATTAAATAAATGCCTAGAATATTCAATCATGACTGTCAGCTCTGATCAAAAAGATTAAACTTCCCACCTCTGTGAATCTCAGGATGCTCATTAATGCTTATCTTTTTGGGGGGTCTTTTGAATGGGAAAGACATGAGATTCACTCTTCTCCCGTGTCTGGGTCAAACTTTAAACTGCCAGAATGAAGTCACCTTCTTGGCTTTGTCGTTGGCCAAAAATAGGTCACTACCGGTAAATGATCTTGGTAGTAACCAACATACCAGCAGATGGGCCAGACTGCTATGTCTCTCCACCTTCACATCACATGTTGTTATTCGCTAAGAGCCTCCAGTTGCGCATATTGGTTTTACATTAGACACTCCAACTCTCCACCTATTTAGGGTCCTCCAAGTAGTATAAGTGAGATCAGATCCTTCAGCCATATCCTCCTTTAATGTTATTCCTTGCTCAATGGTCTCCTTCCTCCGTCTTTTAATTTTATTTAGTTCTTGTGTACTCTCAAGAATGAGATTCAATATCTCTATGGGAATAAAAAAATGAGAATTACTGTATAAATTGTATAATAAACCAAATAATAATTAATCCAAAATTAAAAATAACAGAACTCACACGTCATGAGAGAACTAAGCAGGATAAAGTAATGAACTAGTTATACTCTACTAGAAATATTTGGTAAAGTTCTGGCCACAGTAAATCAGTACTGCCATGACCTTTCTATCTGGGTATTAAATACTTGTGTTTCTCTAAAATGCAAAACATAAAGGGAGAATCTTTACAGCCTCTGAAATAAAACATTCATAATTGATCATTTGACTATAGCTTGTGGATTGTAGTTTATCAGCATTTGGGGAGCCATAATTTCTTCATCCCCAAAGTAGATATAGTTTCATTCTATACATAGACATTACGCATTTATATATAATAAACACAAATTTGCAAAGGAGCATCTTGTCATATTGAATCTGTTCTTAATAATAATAATAATAATAAATTTATTTATATACCGCCTCCTCTCCCCGAAGGGACTCGGAGCGGTGCACAGGGAATAAAAACCAATAGAAAATACATAGAAAAAATAAATAGTTAAGAAACGAATTAAACAATTGTCCCTGCGCTAAAATCCCTTAAATTAAATTATACTAAAACCCCTAAAGCCCTATAAAAAGACGGGAGCCTAACCTAACCTAACCAAGCAGAAAAAGTGTGTTTTGAGTTTTTGACGGAAGGAGCGGAGGTCCATTGTTGTTCTAATTTCGGGGGGAAGGTCGTCCCAGAGGACTTGGCCCGCCACAGAGAAGGCCCTTCCCCTGGGCGTCACCCGCTGGCATAGCCTAGTGGACGGCACCCGGAGTAGTCCCTCTCTGTGGGAGCGGATCGGTCGCAGGGATGTGTGGGGCAGAATCCGATCCCACAGATAACTAGGTCCCGTGCCATGGAGCGCTTTAAAGATGACAAGTAGCACCTTGAAGCGCACCCGAAAGACGACAGGCAGCCAGTGCAGCTCGCGCAAGAGAGGTGTTATATGGGTGTACCTGGTGGTTCCCATTATTGCTCGCGTGGCTGCATTCTGGACCAGCTGCAGTCTTCGGGTGCACCTCAGGGGGAGCCCCATGTAGAGAGAGTTACAATAGTCCAGTCGGGATGTCACGAGGGCATGAGTGACTGTGCAAAGGGCATCCCGATCCAATAGGGGGTGCAACTGGCGTACCAGGCGAACCTGGTAAAACACCCTCCTGGCCACTGCTGTCACTTGATCTTCCATGGACAGCCGGGTATCCAGGAGGACACCCAAGTTGTGTGCCCCATCCACAGGGGTAAGGTGTTCGCCCCCTATGGCCAGTGATGGAGTCAACTGTTTGAATCGGGCGGCCGGAAACCACAGCCACTCGGTCTTAGATGGGTTGAGTCTGAGTCTGTTACTTCCCATCCAGATCCGCACGGCTTCCAGGCACTGGCACATCACCGCTACGGCATCGTTGGGGTGGTTTGGGGTAGATATATACAGCTGCGTATCATCAGTGTAGAAGTGGTACTCTACCCCAAAACCACGGATGATCTCACCCAGCGGCTTCATATATGTGTTGAACAGGAGAGGCGAGAGGACCGACCCCTGAGGCACCCCACATGTGAGGGGTCTCAAGGTTGACCTCTGCTCTCCTGCCAACACAAATTGCGATTGACCGGAGAGGTAGGAGGAGAACCACCGTAAAACGGTGCCTCCCACCCCCAACCCCCCCAGCCGATGCAATAGGATACCATGGTCGATGGTATCGAAAGCCGCTGAGAGATCTAATAGGACCAGGATGGAGGAACAACCCCCATCTCTGGCCCTCCAGAGATCATCTACCAACGCGACCAATGCCGTCTCGGTGCTATGCCCAGGCCGAAAGCCGGACTGGCGCGGGTCTAGATAATCAACTTCCTCCAGGTGACGGGGAAACTGTTGTGCCACCACACTCTCTACAACCTTCGCCAGAAAGGGAAGGTTGGAAACGGGACAATAGTTGGCTAATAAAGCTGGGTCCAAAGAGGGCTTCTTAAGGAGGGGCCTCACCATGGCCTCTTTAAGGGAGGCAGGCAAGAAACCCTCACTTAAAGAAGCGTTGACAACCTCTTGGAGCCAGCCTCGTGTCACCTCCCAGGATGCCAGTACAAGCCAGGAGGGACACGGGTCCAATAAACATGTGGTGGCTCGCAGTCGCCCACGTAACCTGTCCATATCCTCGGAAGTAACAGAGTCAAACTCCTCCCAACCAAGATCCGCCTCGTGCAATCCCACTGGGCTATCAATGGAGACTAACTCATTCTGGATCTGAGCGATTTTCTCCTGCAGATTTTCTCCTCCTCTTGGGAAAGGTAGGATTCAAACTCAGCTACCATGTAAGCTTGTACAAATAATTATCAGCTTAACTTCTTTATCAGTAACTTGGCAATATTGTAAACTATCTCAAATAAATTTAGAAAAACAAAAATTAATCAACGGTTATCAAGTTTCTTTAAAGCACTATGGAAGTTATATTCTAGAAAATATTTAACAAAAATCTAATTGCACTGTTTTGGAAAAATAATGCTTCATTTTTTCCTGGATGTCTAGATAATTATCCAGTGATACAGTGAATTTTTTATTACAATGGAGGTGGAGGTTTAGTTCAAAGTAATGCTAAAGATTTTATTTTGTTTTTTACTTCTTTAATTTCAGGTTTGGATTCTCTGACAGGGCATGCATTTGCAGGTAAAGTTGCAGTTAGCCTGGAATTATGTTGTATATATGTGGTATAACGTGCTGTTAAATGTATTTGTGTGTGAATGCAGGATTTCTTGTGTTAACAATCATATATTTTGTATTGTCTATGAAGCCTGTCTGAATAAGTATTTTGAGCAAATAAATACTGACAATTTATCCCAAATCTTACAAAATGTAAATTGACATTTTTTTACTACAAAAGTCAAATTCTTACAATATAATTATTACAATATAATTTAATATTTGCGTAGTGCCTAAAAGTATTTGCATTAACATAAAAACCACACATATATTTTAAATCTAGGCCATTCTATAAGAAGCAGTACTATGTCAAATTATTTTTAAAAACCTAGAAGCTTTCCAAATAGTTTGGTCATTTCACTGATTCTTGTTTGTGTTTGCTTAAAAAGAGATCAACTTTCTTTAAAAAAATGTTTCTATTTATTTGATTACTATACCTATTACTGTTAGTGATTATCTTGAGTTTGGTTTCAAAGTAGATTAATAAAAGGGAAAAAATGAAACATTTGTTTTTATCTCCATCTACTTTTCTACAATATCTTCATACTAATCTGTATCTACCAGCTTTGAATTGTTATGGATAGCTAGTGATGAATAAAATAGCCCTAAATAGTAAGTAGAGGTCTACTTGTCAATCAGTTGCCCAAACCATCACTGCCGTCAAGGAATGTCCCAGGGAATTTAAAGAACAGTTAAACACCAAAATAGGAAGAGAAGTAAGCTCATGACCCCTAAACAAACAGAGATAAAGAAAAACAAGAAAGAGTTATTGTTCTACCCTCACTACACATTACTCTGTGTGCAGATTGACCTTCAGCTAAACCAGAAGTGGGATTCCAAATCTTTTCCTACGGGTTCTATAAGAGAGCGCTTTGCACACGCCTGCACATTTCATGCACTTCATGCACTCAAAGACCGCCCTCGATGTCAGTGCTAGTGAGCTGAGCTGTTGATTACCTCAGCTGAGGCACGGCAATCCGCTCTGCTACACGAATCAGCTGAGTTAAAAAAATAAAGGAATATAAGACTGGGAATGGCGGGGAAGGGAGGCAAGGCCAACCAGAGGTGGTATTTGCCAGTTCTGCAAACTACTCAAAATTTCCCCTACCAGTTCGCCAGAATGAGTCCGAACCAGCTGAATACCACCTTTGAGCTAAACCCATCTATCTTCCAATGAAACAGACCATGTGCGTAGATCTGAATACCTTATTAAAGGAACAGGATGGGTGAAACTGGGGAAAATAGAATACCTTCAATAAGAACACAAATACAAAATAGGCAGTGTTGAGTTGCTGGTGAGCATAACAATTAACAAATACCAATAAATATAAATCTCACCAGCGATGCTGTGTGTATGGAATGTTGATTTTTGTCCTCAGAAGAACGTGTGCCATGGATTAGGCTGGATTCTTCCTGATTCTTCCAAATGCTAAAGGAAAGGAGTCTGGCTTCATTTGGGATGCACTTGTTTGGGAGTGAGGGCTTATAGATTGATGGCCCTTAAAAGGCCGGGTCAGCTTCCAAATAATGCAGATTGGTATTTGGCTCCGGCTACTAGATGGGCCAGAGAACAACAACAGTATGTACATGAATTATATCTGGCAACACGACAGTTATGCATTTAGGAATTCAGAGTCTCATGGGAAAAAATATTTCAAATTCTTGTAAAAGAAAAATCCATTTGGATATTGTAGGCTACTTTAATGTTATACAGTAACTCCATGAAATTGGATTTTATAGCCCAGAGCAAATCCTTAAAGGAGATAATTTAAATTAAAACTTGTGGAAGTGGTCAGCTAGTTTAGCTTAGGGCAGAATGTATTATTAATTGGATAACATGGGATTGAAGACAACTGACAACTTCATAAAAGTAAGGTAGAATGAATATATTTCCTAAAATAAATTTCAGGAATATATTTCCTGAATTTTTCATCATACCTGATTTAACATCCATGATATAAAATGTAAACTCCCCCCCCCCCTCTTAACCATCATTATTCACTTGTGCAGTAAATATATTATGGTGAAACCATCTTCTTTTGTGTTAAAAACTTGCAAATTGTTTAGGGGTTTTTTAAGGGAAGTATTCCAGGTTCACGTACGCTTTTCTCCATATTCCAAGCATAATAATAATAATAATAATTTTATTTGTATACCGCCTCCTCTCCCCAAAGGCATTCGGAGCGGTGCACAGGGAATAAAAAACCAATATAAAATACATACAAAATAAATAATTAAAATACGAATTAAACAATTGTCCCTGCGCTAAAATCCCCTAAATTACTTTACACTAAAAAAAACCTAAAACCCTATCAAAAGACGGAGGACTAACCTAGGCCGGCCAAGCAGAAAAAGTGTGTTTTCAATTTTTGACGGAAGGAGCGGAGGTCCGTAGTTGTTCTAATTTCGGGGGGAAGGTCATTCCAGAGGGCTGGGCCTGCCACAGAGAAGGCCCTTCCCCTGGGCGTCGCCCGCTGGCATAGCCTAGTGGACGGCACCCGGAGAAGCCCCTCTCTGTGGGAGCGAATCGGCCGCAGGGATGTATGGGGCAGGATCTGATCCCGCAGATAGCTAGGTCCCGAGCCATGGAGCGCTTTAAAGATGGTGACTAACACCTTGAAGCGCACCCGAAAGACGACAGGCAGCCAATGCAGCTCGCGCAAGAGCGGTGTTATGTGGGTAAACCTAGAGGTTCCCATTATTGCTTGCGCGGCTGCATTCTGGACAAGCTGAAGTCTTCGGGTGCACCTCAAGGGGAGCCCCATGTAGAAAGAATTACAGTAGTCCAGTCGGGATGTCACGAGGGCGTGAGTGACTGCGCAAAGGGCATCCTGATCCAATAGGGGACGCAACTGGCGTACCAGGCGAACCTGGTAAAACGCCCTCCTGGCCACGGCTGTCACTTGATCTTCCATGGACAGCCGGGTATCCAGGAGGACGCCCAAGTTGCGTGCCCCCTCCACAGGGGTAAGGTGTTCGTCCCCTATGGCCAGTGATGGAGTCAACTGGTTGTACCGGGACGCCGGAAACCACAGCCACTCGGTCTTCTTGAGCATCCAAACAGGTCACATTAACACCATTCAAGTGGTACAGGTTGCCCATGTGCTATCCATCTATTCAGGGGTAGTATTCAATTACCTTCCCTACTGGTTCCCAAATGTGAGCATTCACTCGCTTGCTTTGCTCACATGGACCCTTTCCGCGCAGGTGCTCAGCCTTCCATGCAGGTGCTTTGCCTTTTAAAAAGTGCCTAAATGGGATGGCATAGAGCTGGGGCAGGTAGGCAGGCCCACCTGCGGTTTCCCCTACCAGTTCAAGTGAACCGGTCTGAACTGGCAGAATACCACCTCTGCATCTATAGTTTAACTAAAACACAGTTTACAGCATGTGAACATTCACACTGAATTAAGTTTAATTAAAAATAGATTCCAAATCCTTTTGATATAAAGAATAGAGTGAAGGACTAGAAAGTCCATTGTCTGCAGCAGTTCATTCATCACATTCATCAAGATGGTGATTTCATATGCTCTATAAACTATGCCAATCTTTACAATCTATTCATTAAATAGCTGAATAATTTTCAGAGAGTATAGCTGTTAATACCTCTAACAGTACTGTAACCTCTAGTAATATAATGATATATTACCATTTTTAAATCCTCAATATAAATTCATTTTAGGTGCTGCTGTGTTGTTTTGGTACCTTAAGCCAGAGATATAGAAATGTGAACCATATTTAATAAGAGCTGGGCTTATAATGCACATGTAAATTAGAATCCTCTATTTTATTACTCTAAATATATTTACTACCTTTATTACGATGAGGGTATATTTTCAAATTATAATTTTTAATGCATGTCATAAGTTTTGTTCTTGGTTTTAAGAACTTTAAGAACTAAGAAACATGCTGGAACTTTGGTACAGTTGCTGTAACAACCCACAAAGATAAATTAGATTTGCTAATTAATATGCTGTCTTTGATTTATGTCAGGCTATTCTGTCTATAAGGCCCCTAACACAGCTAGCAATTAAAAACCATCTTTTTCCCAAGCTTTGCAGAAGAAAAAAAGAAAAGGCAATGGTTTGTAAGAATGGAGTGATCATGACCACATTCATTTTAATCCTGCTGATGATAAGTCAAGAAAGCGGATAGTTGCAAAAAACAAACAAACAACCCATTGGTGTTTGAAAACCATTTGACTTTTAAAAGAGATGGTGTCAAGGAGTGATTTATATTGCTGGACCCCCAGTAAAAAAGAGCCGAGATGGTGCAGTGGTTAGAGTGCAGTGCTGCAGGCTACTTCAGCTGACTCCTAGCTGCAGTTCAGCAGTTCAAATCTTACCAGGCTCAAGGCTGACTCAGCCTTCCATCTTTCCGAGGTGGGTAAAATGGGGACCCAGATTGTTGGGGGCAATGTGCTGACTCTGTAAACCTCTTAGAGAGGGCTGTAAAAGCACTATGAAGTGGTATATGCTATTCCTAATTCAGAGCATATACAGTAGTTGGCAACAGGTTCTCTGTACTAGTTTAATAGCATCTTGAAATTAGCCTGGGAATAAATAGCCAACTCAAAATAGAAGCTAATGGTATATTATAGAAAGGCTATAGAAAGAGAGTGAAGATAATAATAGGGTGTATGCAACAATAGCCAGCTGTTTCTTTTTGAAGAAAAAATGCAGTTGTCATCATAGCTGAGATTGACAGCAAGCTCTCATGGCCAGAGTCTTCTCATGAAAATCCTAGATTTCACCTAAATCGAAAAAAGCCTCTAGATCTAGCAAACTCTCCTAACGAAGAGGTGAACAATTCTATCACGCTAGCTTATTGCAGCATTCTTTTCAAACATTCCTGTATCAGCAAAGTAGAGGAAGAAAAAGCGTTAAAAGCCAATAAGTATTAACATATGTATAGGATGGTGGTGGTATTTTTATTCATTAAGGAGTAACACAGGGCAAAGAAACAGGGTAACATATTTGACTATTAACTTGAGATCCATAATAATGTTCCAAACAAGGTTTATTTCCCCCCTAAATCCAGTTGATATATGAATCCAGTTGATCTAGTCCTCGCAAAAATGGTTTCATTTCTTTTGTTATTTTGCCTAATGCACAATTTTGCAGTTTATGCAAAATCTCTTCCATAAACTGATCTTGATCAGTGCATTTGATCTCAATATTTTGTATTTTTTTCCAATTCTTTTTCCTTGGTATTGCTACATGTACAAAAATTACCTTCTTTTCAATTATCATTATATGTAGTGATGATGAGGATTTAGTGTAACAGTGGAATTTTCCCAGTACAAAACTGCTTCTTTGAAAAAGGGCTCATTTAATATTCTAAAACTCAGAGAATACATTAGATGAGAATTTTAGTAATATTATTAGAACACGGTTTGTTTTTCCCCCTAACCTAGACATAAAATTCTATATACTGTACTTGTTTCTCCTCAGAGCATTTCGAATACTTGCTTGTATCCATTGCATCTGTTTATTTATAAAATTTATAGGCCACCCATCTTATCTCAAGGCAGCTGGGCAGCTTAGACTCACAAAAATAAAACTAAAGAAATTAAAAACACAAATGTTAATACACAATCCAAAACACTAAGGTGAATTAAAAGATGGAGAGGGAAGGAGCAGGATGCGTGAGGATCCATTGTTAGTCAACTAACCACCTCCACCCACCAGCATGTGTGGGGTGGGCCAATCCCAGTGGAATGAGGCAATCTCTCTAGTAGCCCAGATCCATGCCATGAAGGGCTTTAAAGGTAGTTGCTGATATCTTGAATTATACCCGGAAGAAAGTTGGCAACCAATGCAGCTTGCGGAACAGTGCTATTACATGGGCCATTCTTGGGACTCTAGGAACTGCCCACACTGCCATGCTTCGCACCAGCTATAGCTTCCAAGTGCTCTTCAAGGGTAGCCCCATGTAGACCATGTTGTAATAGTCCAATCATGAGATGATTAGGATCTGAATGACTGAATACAGCAACTACTGATACAAGAAAGGCTGCAACTGGCACACAGCCTGAAGTTACACAAAGGCTCTCCTAGCTGTGACTGCCACCTGATCTTTGAGCAGGGGCCGTGAGTTCAGAAGTCTCAGGGTGAACTGGTTCCATCTGGAGGAGTGCAACTCCATCCAGATTGAAAGATGGCAAAGTCCCAGATCTCAGTGTCCTTTGCACCCAAAACCATTTAGTCTTGCTAGGGTTCAGCTAAAGCCTGTTGTCTATCCAGACCCCAACAGCCTCCAGGCACCACAAGATGGCAGCAACTGAATCACTTGGATCACCAAGAGTGGAAATATAGAATTGGGTACCATCAGCATAACACAGATATTTCAGCCCATCATGACAGAAGATCTCACCCAGAAGCTTCATATAGATGTTTAAAAGGAGAGAAGAGAATACCAAGGCCTGTGGCCCCAGGGCTGGAGTTCTCACTCCCAAAAAATCACTGATTGGGACCAGCCATGGAGAAAGGATCTAAACTAGTGCACGATTGTGCCACCCAGCCCCAGCCCTTGTAGCCACCTCAAAAGAATACCATGGTATTGAAGGCTGCTGAGAGGGAAGGAGAGTGAGGACAGTTGCATTATCCCCATCCATGTCTTGCCAAAGATCATCTACAAGTGTGATCAATGCCATTTCTAAATCCTGACTCAAAAGAGTCCAGTTAATTCATTTCACCCAGGACCCTCTGAAGTTGCCAGGCTACCATCTTTTCCACAATTTTGCCTGACAAGGGGAAGTTGGAAACTGGACGAAAGTTGTGCAGGCAAGTGGGATCCAATGATACTTTTTTCTTAAGGACTGGGTGTGTGTGTGTGTGTGCAAACCAGAGTCTCCTTAAAAGCTCCTGGAAATGTCCCCTCCACCAGGGCTCAAATATATCTCGTAATATATAGGATATTGCTAGCACATTACAAAGACCTTGATTTTGCGTAGCCTATAGTTGTTATGTTGCTTGTTTTAAAGATTTTAAACCATATGGCATCATTTCAAATGTATTATATTAATAAGGCATATTTAAATTACAGATGTCACAGATAATCTGTGAATTGTTTTCGATTACTTGCCTTCTTCTTTCATTTGTGTACTAAAATTCAGCTAATTGTTTATTAGCCTTAGAAAAGTGGTACTGGGCTCATCTGCAGATCCTGGTAACTGTGATCAGTCTGCCCTTCCTAGATCTTCCTTCTTCCTTTACTGTAGCAACAAGGTCATTGTTGCAACTGCTCAACTGATCTTCTGCCTTGTGTATGAATGGATTTACCAAGCATGGTACAATAGCTGCTATTGGAGAAGTCTGTCCACATTAGGGAAAACCATCGACTTCTTTTTCTGCACAGAAATTTGGCTTAATGAGGGGCCGCAGCTCTATTATGGGTCTGGGAATTAAGCGATCTCATAGCACATTAGAGCACCACTGACAGCAGCAGGCAATCATGCTCATGTACCATTTATTTTAGTGAGCGGATTCACTCAGCTGCAGTGATGCCAGGAGAATTGACTGGGCGTGAGCAGCCGCTTAGGTCTTAGTCATTACTGTTCTATGACTAGGTGATTCTTAAACAACTGTTCCACTGCTAGATTAGTTTTAAGTAACTGTTCCACTATTAGGTGAGTTTTAAGCAACGGTTCCACTACTGGGTGATTCTTAGCAACTATTCCACTACTAGGCGAATTTTAAGTAGCTGCTCCACTAGTAAGTAATTTTTAGCAACTGATCCACTACTCAATGAGTTTTAAGTAACTAAGTAGGAGCCTGATATCTAAATCAGCTTCCAGTGAGGCAGTTCCAATTTTTCTTACTTAGAGCCATTGTTTCAAGGAATGATATTGCACCTGGATAGTACTAATTATAATCAGTGCTATAATCTGACCAGTTTAAAAACCAAAATGGCTTAGGCCAGGACCCCTGAAAGAATGCGTCCTTCTGAAAGATTGTCAATGTTCGCTAATTGAATTTAGGGAGGTCACTTCCAGTGTCAGCCGATTCTGACTTAGGATCAATATTTTTCTGTGGTTTTCCGTGCATTTGTGAAATTCACTGAAGGAAGAAAAAGTTATTTAAGAAAGCTTTCAAATCATATCTCATTCAGTTGACCTACAATAGCTTCATTGTCTAAAATAATTATCTCACCAAAATGATACTTTCGTTCTATGTTAATATAGGATTTGTTCCTTTTTACAGGATTTCATATGATCCAAATTGTTATATTTTTGGTATTTCTGTATACCACCTAGGAACGTGGCCTAAAATTCAAATACTTCTATAAATACAATTAAATAAATAGAGGGACAAAAGCGGGCAGTTATCAAAGATATGGAAATGAGTCCTTGACAGCTGTAATGCTTTTGCCATGCGTATCCATGATATTTGCCGCATTGCAAAAAGAACAAAAAATGGTTTCAGTGATTCCACAATTAAATGAAGATACATGGATGGCATTTGGAGCCTATAATGACTCCCTGTATTAATGTCTGTGGAGTTTAATTAGACACAAAATATTTTACATATATTTAACAGCAATAACCTTCTGAAATATAATACAGATGTTTTAATCCATAGCATCTAGTTCTATAAATGCTAATTCCAAAGTTATGCAGTGTTTCATTCTGTTTCATATAACATTGAACAGAGAGAAATAAAAGAGAGAGACAAAGATCCCAATTTTTACAAATGGAACCAGGAAGATCCAGGTATGTATAGACCAGTCAGCATGGCCTATATTCTTGGCAATTTCTTATCAGTAGTTAATAGAACAAAAGAATAACAGAATAACATAGTTGGAAGGGAACTTGGAGGGTCTGCTATTCCAACCCCTTGCTCAAACAGGAGAGCATATATCATTCCAGACAAGTAGTTGTCTCTTCTTAAATGCTTCCAGTCATGGAGCACCCACAACTTCTAGAGCAAAGGTGGGTTGCTCCCGGTTTGGCCCGAATCTGGTGAACCAGTAGTAGCAACAGTGGGAGGCTCCACCAAGACACTTCTGCGCATGCGCAGAAGCATCGCACACCTAAACCGGTAATAAAAAAATTGGTAATCCACCACTGTCCTAGAAGCAAGCCGTTCCACTGGCTAATTGTTCACACTGTTAGAAAATTTCTCCTTAGTTCTAGGTCCTTGATTAGTTTCCATCCAAAGTTTCTTCTCCTGCTTTGGAAAATAGGTTGATCCCCTTTGTAAGAGCCCCTGAAATATTGGAACAGTGCTATCACGTTACCCCTAGTCCTTCTTTTCACTAGCTTTAACATACCTAATTCCTGCAACCATTCTTCATGTTTTGGATTCAGACCTCTAATAATCTTGTTTTCAGAGTCTCTACATCTTTTTTATAATATGGTGACCAAAACTGGATGCAGTATTCTAAATGTGATCGAGACTTTATAAAGTCTAAGGCTTTTTAAAGCAGTAGTTATATTTCACATGAATTTTATTCTATTTTATCTTGAGAAAGATAACAGGAACAAAAACAACCAAAGAAAAATCAATCTGACAAGGTTTTCCATCAAAGAAATAACCCATGATTTGGCAACCAAGATTTGGAATAAGAGAACCTATTCTTCTAGTGAATGCTTATAAAATAGAAAGCAAAGTGTAAAGAGAAAGAGAAAATTAAAAAAATAGAGTCCTTCAAGGAGCTGTGTTGGGAATAGTGCTTTTTAACTGGTTCATAACTGTTCTTATGAACATTTCTGAGAATGATAAGAATGAGCTAACTAAATTTGTGGATTATTTATTTATTTATATCCACACACACACACACACACACACACATCTATTTATTTATTTATTTATTTATTTATTTATTTATTTATTTATTTATTTATTTATTTATTTATTTATTTATTTATTTATTTATTTATTTATTTATTTATTTATTTATTTATAAATAATGCAAGGTGGGGAACATATCCAGCCTACTTCCTCCTCCAATTTTCTCCACAATGACAACATCACTGAAGATCCTGATTGGAGAGATTTTTAAAACAGACAAAGAAAGTACTTGTTCACACAGCATAGAATTAACCTGTAAAATTCATCCTTATAAATTCTGGTAGCAGTCACTATCTTAAAGGAATTTAAAAGATGAGAGGATAAATTCATGGATTAGGAAGATTATTAATCATGAAAAAGTCAATGTTAGCTTTGGGTTTGAGATAACATACAGGTAGTCCTCGACATAAGTCCATAATTGAGCGCAAAAATAAAAAAATTATTTGGAAACAAACAGGCAAGGATAGGTATAGAAATTATCTTTCATTACTATACAATGAATAAACATTTGAAATTTCATATGATATCTCAGGGTTGCTGAATATCATATAAAGAACAGGCTGTTTCTTGCTTAATGACAGGACACTTATAAAATGTTGACAGAAGATGGATACTGCCCCACCTTCTTTAGAAATGTTTTATATTTTGAAACCATTATCTTTGCTAATTATAGTCATGCTAATCTGCCATGACAAAATAGCATAACATGGGGTCAAACATTATGTGCAAAACTGAAAAGTATTATAATTATAAATTATATGTGAAGCCTGATTTTTCTGATGTAAAAGTACATAATCTAAATTCCTAGGGCTGTATAACACTTTTATTCTTCCTTTTTATTCTTTCCTATTTTCCATAAGAGAATAAACAAGCCATTTCTATAAAGATCTATCAGACTAATCTGTAAAAACCCAAAGTGATTGTGTTGTGATTTGATGTCAATGCCTTGTTTTACTGTAACAGAGAGAGCCAGAAGTCAAAACTTCTTTTTCTGCCACCCACCCCTATTTTTCCTCACTTCTCTTCCTCCTTTCCCCCTTCCCACCTCACTGCTCTTCTATTTACTTTTGTATTTTACAATATAATACTCAGTAACTCAGGGGTGTCAAACGTGCGGCCCGCGGGCTAGATGCTTCACATGCTGCACCCACTCCTGCCTGGTTTAGGGAAGGGGGGGAAAGTCATGATAGGTCACATGACGCCACCGTGACAACGCAAGTTTGACGCCCCTGCTACAACTCAGTTTAAAAAAAATGCTTACAGGGATTCTTCCAGAGCCTTGAGTGCAGCCCCAGAGGTCCTCCAAAAATATCTAATGGGTTGTAATTATTCAACTAGTTATTAAATACATGGGAAATCCCATTAATTGATTATGCATTATCATTGAATCAAATCAGAATTGTTGCTTTGGTCCTATTCATTTTTTTTACTCTGGTCTCATCTATTTTTTCACTAGAATCTAGCCAAGGAGACTATCAAAGTCTGTGCTCACTGAATTTTATACACACAGGTAGTCCTCGACTTATGACCGCAATTGAGCCCAGAATTTTTGTTGCTAAAAATGAGACAGTTGTTCAGAGATCTGCCCCATTTTAGGACCTTTCTTGCCACAGTTGTTATGTGAATCACTGCAGTTACGTTAATAATAATAATAATAATAATAATCATCATCATCATCATCTTTATTGTTATTGTACTAAAATTACAATGAAATTGGTTTTAACTTCACTGGTGCAAAATTATAACAGAAACAAAAAAGAGAGAAAAGAAAAAAGAAAAAACTAGCATGTGCATGGAGTGATTGCGGTTGAATTTAAAAGTCTCACAGCCCATGGATAGAAGCTACCTTTAAACCTGTTTGTTTGGCTGGCTATACTTTGATATCTTCTGCCTGATGGTAGAAGTGCAAAGAGATACCAACCAGGGTGTGAATCATCTTTGAGAATCTTCCTTGCTCTGCTAAAGCAGCGAGATCTGGCGATGTTATCCAGTGATGTCAGAGGGCAACCGATGGTTTCTTGTGCCGAATTGATCACTCTCTGTAGTGCCTTCCTCTCCGTAACTGTTAAACCAGCATACCACACTGTGATACAATATGTGAGGACACTTTCTATGGTGGACCGATAGAAAGAGGTCATCAGCCGTTGTTCCACCTGATTTTTCCGCAAGACTCTAAGAAAATGAAGTCTCTGTTGGGCTTTTCCAATCACCAGAGACGTGTTGTTTTTCCAGGTGAGGTCTTGACTAATAAGCACTCCTAAGAATTTAAAAGAAGAAACCCTCTCCACACAGCCCCCCTCAATATACAGTGGGGCAGGTTCCTCTCTGTGCTTCCAGAAATCTAGCACCATCTCCTTTGTCTTGCTAGTATTTAGATGTAAGTTGTTTCTTGAGCACCATGCGGATACCTTCTGGACTTCTTCCCTGTATGCTGATTCGTCCCCTCCAGTTATGAGACCCACCACCGTTGTGTCATCTGCAAACTTTATTATGATGTTGGATGGATCAGAGAATATGCAGTCATATGTATACAGTGAGTAGAGGTAGGGGTTGAGCACATAGCCCTGAGGGGAGCGTGTGCTGAGCTTCAGCGTGGAAGATGTAAAGGACCCAACCCTTACTGTTTGTGGTCAGGAAGTCTTTGATCTATTCACAAGTAAGGGAAGGGAAATTCAGGTTAGTCAACTTTTCAATGAGAATGCTTGGTAAGATGGTATTAAAGGCCGAGCTATAGTCTATAAAAAGCATTTTTAATAGTGCAGTGGTTAAATATATCTGGCTTCTCCTTGACTTGAACCCCATTGAAACAACTTAGCAAACTCTTGTAAGTTGAGGACTATCTGTGTGTCCAAACATATTTTAAATTTCTGATAGGTTGTTCGATATCAATTTGCATGGTTTCTTTTCTGGGTTTTTGTTTTTTTTTGTACATTGATGCAGTGATGGGCAAGTTTATAACATTACGGGGTGCAAATTTACACAGTTACTGTAGTTCCCTTAGAAATTGACAAAGTCAGCTGATAATATACAATTTCTTTCTACCGAAGTGTGTTCATTAAGGCTAGTGTTGGGAAGCAGACCCTCTCCTAACACATTTTAGTGTACTTAATTTGACAGAAATTGCCAGTATCTAAGATGCAAAGGGAGAACAAATAATCAGTTCATATGGAGGGGAAAACTTTTTAATTGTGACATTTTTAGTGTCACATCAGTCATAATATAAACTTCTAGAACGAGGAAATATCCATTCGGTCTATGTGGATTAGGGTGACAATGAAGCATTTAGAATCTTAGCTGAAATAAGCTTCCTGTTTCTATGGGAACCATCATTCACAAATGTTCTATGCAAAAGCTGTAGCTGAAATGGGTGTATGTGGTATTGTTTTAAATATGAACCCAATCTGAAGGGTTGGCTTCAGCAGTCAATTTTTCTCTACTTAATAGGAGGCAAATATTGGAAACCAAAATGTTTCTGAGCCTATTTGTATTAGACATTAGATGGGGAAACTACTTTCTCTACCAATTTAGGGTAGATTTTCTAGCCAAAGAGCATTTGTTGGTGGTTTATAATCTGAACCTCCCCCTTTTTTAAAACTAGTAATTGTAATTGATACCAGCACAAGGAGCTATTTTTCCAGCAAAATAAAGTGTAAACTCTATAAGTAGTAATATCAAGCCTTACAACTGGTTCGGCAAACTCAGAACTGTATCTAATAGATATGCTAAGTGCTTCAGAGGTTTAAGGGTATCATAACCTTCCCTCCCACGCCCTTTTTTAATTCGCAGAAAAAATAAACAATACAAAATAGGAACTTTGGTATATCAAAGCATTGCATCATGTGCTTTATTATTGTTTTTTGGAACAAGTCTAAGCATGCTATAAGTCTTCTGGATCAGACCAAGCAAATCTTGTTCAGCATTTTTGTTCCCATCTAGATGCTTCTGCCTATCCTTTAGGAGTCCAAGGTGACATTTATAGTGGGCATCCTTTAATTTCCTCAGAAAAACAACACTATAAAATAGATTTGTCTGAGACAGAATGATTGTTCCAAAATTATCAGTGAGTCCTGATTCCACTCCCCAAAACCTTAATCACTATAGTTCGTTGTTGGGTGAGTTATCTAATATTTAGAAGTGTTTGCCTTTCACTTCTGGTGACAGTGTAAAACCACTTTGATTAGTAGCTGTTGAGAATCTTCTCCTCCATGACTATTTAATTCAAGTTGGCTGTCTTCAGGTAACCTCTGGTTGCTAGGCTGCACAAACTTGGTGAGTCATAGGTAACATCAGTCTATTCCAATTCCTATCATTTTCACATCTGTTCATTCAAAGTTTGTTTCCATTACTGCATTACAAAAGGAAAGTATATTTTTAAATAGTTGTTTTCCTCAGAAATACACACTTTTACTAGAGCATGTGATTCAGTTGCACCTCAAAGTGGTTTAAACTTGGGTCTTTGTGTTTGAGATCATAAAACACTATTTCTGCTTCCAAATACTGTAGAAAGAAAGAAGGAAGTTGACTGGAAGAAACTTCTAATCACAGTTCTTTGGGGACACAACCAGGGGAAAAAGGAATCAGGAGTATTATATTATCCTTAAGAAATCCACCTGTGCTTTTTCAAAAGGCAACTGAACTTTCTTGGTTTAAACAAAAACGTCCAGTTGCCTTTTGAAAAAGCACCTTTGGGACAACCATGATCTGGATGACTGAGAACCTCCGTAGAGATCCTTAAGAAGCATATGCTCAAGTTGCTTGGAAGGAAGGAAGGAAGGAAGGAAGGAAGGAAGGAAGGAAGGAAGGAAGGAAGGAAAGAGAGAAAGAAGGAAAGAAAGAAAGCTGGGGTGATTATTCCATTTCTTATCTGTTAATACGGTAGTTTGGCAGATTTCTATCAAACGATATAAACATTACACACCAATTAATAGGACATCCAGGTTTGTAAAGACTCCTTTGTGCTATTCCATCATCCCTGATGGCCAAACATTTAAGAAGAATTGTTCACAAAGGAGTAGCAACTATGCCAATAAGTACCATTCATAAGTCCTTTCTCTTTTTTATGTCAAAAATACATGTTGCAAAATCCTACAATTGTTTTTCTGAAATTGGACAGGCTTCCTTTCCTTCAAACCCTATTGTTGCTACCAAATTTCATCCTGCTGTGTTTAAATACCCGTTTCAACCTTTTGGAGGTGTTAGTTAGTTAGTTAGTTAGTAGAAGCAGAAACTTTGGGTTTCTTACTTCTTACTCAAGCCGTGAAGCAAATTGGGCAACCTTTGATTTGGTGATTTGGGTTATTTTCATTTTTTATTCTAAACATAGGATTTATTTGAAATGCACAGGATTATGGGCCCGTGAAATGTATCATAACATTCAGAAAATATGAATTTTTCAGCCAACTTTGTTCCATTGTTCCATTGTTCCATGGGTTTAACAGGTAGAGAAAAGGCCAATTGATCTCCAGCTCTACAATTTGACACAGATTGCTACTATATACTGGTGGGTAGTTGCAAATACAATACAATAGCAGAGTTGGAAGGGACCTTGTAGGTCTTCTAGTCCAACCCCCTGCGTGGGCAGGAGCCTTATATCATTTCAGACAAATGGCTATCTAACATCTTTTTAAAGACTTCCAGGGTTGGGGCATTCACAACTTCTGGAGGCAAGCTGTTCCAGAGGTTAATTGTTCTAACTGTCAGGAAATTTCTCCTTAGTTCTAAGTTGCTTCTCTCCTTGATTAGTTTCCACCCATTGCTTCTTGTCCTGCCCCCAGGTGCCTTGGAAAATAGTTTGACTCCCTCTTCTTTGTGGCACCCTCTGAGATATCGGAACACTGCTATAATGTCTCCCCTGGTCCTTCTCTTCATCAAACTAGACATACCCAGCTCCTGCAACCGTTCTTCATATGTTTTAGTCTCCAGTTCCCTAATCCAGTTCCCTAATCAATAATTAAATGACAACTACTCCATCATAACTATTTAAAAATATCGTAGATGTTGCAATGATTTCTCTCCTAAGGAAAAGACCAGCCTGTTTATAGGACATGCCCTCTCCTTCATTTTAATCTCTGTGATTCATACATGGGGCATGTGCCTAGACCATGTCTATTTGAAATCTTTTAGAGTTTAGAGAATTCATGGCAGAAATCCTTGTTTGCATGGTATAAATTATTAGCGTGCAGCTTCAGTTCATAATTATCTGCTGCAAAGATCCCACATTTGTCCTGTGTGTTCATTATTCTCCCTTTTGCCTCATCTGTTTATTTATTTTTATGTTTTGTGCTTGTCTTTTTACTGGCTTGTGGGTGGTTTTTACTGTCTGAAGAGCTACGCATAAGGCATTATTTGTCCCTCTCTCAACTTTCTTTCTCTTAAAGGATATTCCATAAGTGCAAGCTTGTCAAGCAGAAGGAATCATATATCATAACCATGCATTAAGTTCCAGTGGAGAATATTTATTGCTCAAGGCTATACATAGGAATGTAATCAAAGCTCAACACTAAATTGGTGCTAGATAAGAGTCAAGACAATTGAAGAGGGCTTGAACTGAGACCATTTGTGGGAACATAATGATGTAGGCTGATGAATCATTTAACTCCGTCTCTTAGCTCTGCCCAGTCTTACAATAATACAATACAATACAATAGTAGAGTTGGAAGGGACCTTGTAGGTCTTCTAGTCCAACCCCCTGCGTGGGCAGGAACCTTATACCATTTCAGACAAATGGCTATCTAACATCTTTTTAAAGACTTCCAGGGTTGGGGCATTCACAACTTCTGGAGGCAAGCTGTTCCAGAGGTTAATTGTTCTGTCAGGAAATTTCTCCTTAGTTCTAAGTTGCTTCTCTCCTTGATTAGTTTCCACCCATTGCTTCTTGTCCTGCCCCCAGGTGCCTTGGAGAATAGTTTGACTCCCTCTTCTTTGTGGCAACCCCTGAGATATCGGAACACTGCTATCATGTCTCCCCTGGTCCTTCTCTTCATCAAACTAGACATACCCAGCTCCTGCAACCATTCTTCATATGTTTTAGTCTCCAGTCCCCTAATCATCTTGGTTGCTCTTCTCTGCACTCTTCACTCTTGGTTGCTCTTCTCTGCCCTCTTTTCAGAGTCTCCACATCTTTTCTACATCTTGGCGACCAAAACTGTATGCAGTATTCCAAGTGTGGCCTTACCAAGGCACTATACAGTGGCATTAACACTTCACGTGATCTAGATTCTATCCCTCTGTTTATGCAGCCTAGAACTGTGTTGGCTTTTTTGGCAGCTGCTGCACACTGCTGGCTCATATTTAAATGGTTGTCCACTAGGATTCCAAGATCCCTCTCACAGTTGCTACTATTGAGCAAGATACCACCTATACTATACCTGTGCATTTTGTTTTTCTTGCCTAAATGTAGGTTCTTCTCCCACAAATAATTTGCAAAGACAAATCACTTACCTCAAACTCCATCTTTGCCTTTTGTTCCTTGGAGAAGGTCATGCAACATATTCTAGAAGAATTACCCAGCATACAGTATACTTAAAAGTCTCCTCATAGATGTCCATCACAAGCCAGCTTTTAGGAGAAAGGTCTTCAAACGGTGGATTCTGAAATTCTTCAAAGTTCCCTTGTCTTTCTCCAAACTTCCTGCAATGAGCCTGAAGTTTCTTGGGGACTTCCTTATCTCTTGTTGGGTGCTCAGCTTTCACACATCTTGTTTTCTTTTGGCAGGAATATTGCCCAATAAATGGTCTACCCTACTAAAATGCCAACACTATTCCTTTCCAATTAGAGTAAAATGAAGCTATAAATAAATACCAGCCTTTTCATCTCCATTTCAGGCAGTTCCTTCATTGCTGGACTTATTGATTCAGATAATCCAATCTCATTTTGCTCCATATATATAATAATTTGACATTTAGTTCCATATTTATTACTCTCTGTTTGTGTTTTATTTTAAAAAATTGTTTACAAAGTTAAAAAGATTTAGCACGAAACAATACAAATTATCTTCCTGGCACTTATAAACCTACAGCATATTTAAAGCTGTTTTTCTTCTTTAAAATTATATTTATTTATTTATTTATTAAATTTATAAACCACACCCTCTCCCCAAAGGGACTCAGGGCGGTGCACAGGAAATTAAAAATAGAAAAAATACAAACATAACAATTAATAATACTAAAAATAGATTAAATCCCAATACCCTGTGCTAAAAATCCTAAAACTTTAAAATCCTAAAACTCTACCCCTTAAAATCCGAATTAAAACAATTTAAACTACAATCGACAGCTTGATGGTATGGATTAGGCCAGGCCGGCAAGATGGAAGAAATGCATCTTCAAACTTTGGCGGAAGGAGCGGAGGTCCGTGATGGTTCTAAGTTTGGGGGGTAGGTTGTTCCAGAGGGTTGGGCCCGCCACAGAGAAGGCCCTTCCCCTGGGCGTTGCCCGCTGGCACTGCCTAGTGGACGGCACCCAGAGAAGTCCCTCTCTATGGGAGCGGATCGGCCGAAGGGATGTGTGAGGTAGGATACGATCCCGCAGATAACTAGGTCCCATGCCATGGAGCGCTTTGAAGATGGTAATCAATACCTTAAATATAATATAGTTCCCTTTTCTCCATATTTTGCTCCTATTAATCAGTAAATTTTTCAGTTCCTCTTCAAAACCAGAATTTTTGTAGGCAGAAAATTTACAACAGGTCTATTTTAAGGACTTTTTCTCCATGCCATCCTGCTCCACAGCTTGATAACTGAGAGCAAAATCCTTCCCATCTCCATTTTAAAATCAAAATTATCCCTTTGCAACTGCTCTGCATTCATAGGCCACCTTTTGCTGGTTTCCATTGGTTCTGTGTCTCTTTCAGGATTGATTAAGGTGGCCTCATAGCCTCAAACTTAATTGCTAGTTGTACAGTTTGGGGCCCCCAGATCACGGCACATACTGGAAGACTAAGATAAAACACTGGTTTTCCTTCTACATTCTTCTTTGTTTCTCAGTCAATCTTTCAGAAGACAATAATTAATCAATAAATGCCTTCTCCATTCAAGCAGAAATGCCATTTCCATTGAATTCTCATCATTCAAAGTTCAGTTTTGAGAAAAAGTACCTTGCTTTTCTTTTGAACGATCCCATTCATGTGGTCAGCAGTTTTGTTGGTGTGAAATTTCAACAATCATCAGAATTCTCAAAGGCTAGTGTAAGACACCACTGGTTTGTCAACCTTTTTATGTTTATGTTCCCAGTCTTGATGAAGACAGAGAGGTTCTTGGGCTAAGCCAGTTGTGAAACGTCTGCCAATAGTCGCTGAATGCAGAGTTTAGTTCCTGAAGAGTAAATATTTATAGCCATACCTGGGTCAACATCTGATATGACCACAATGTGATCTTGACAACTGTTGATCTTCCACTCCTACAACAGAGGATATGGCTTGTAGGGTATTTTTCCAAAATGGTTTCCTACATACTCACTTTAATTTATCTACTCTACTCTACTGTATCTATAATACCCTACCCACCCATCCACACATTTTATTTATTCTACATTGGATGGTTTTGTTTCAGCAGAACAGCTTGCTTTCAGAAGTTGTGGGTGCTCCATCACTGGAGGTTTTTAAGAAGAGATTGGACAACCTCTTGTCTAAAAGAACAATAGCACTTAGACTTATATACCACTTCACAGTGCTTTACAGCTCTGTGTAAAGCAGTTTATAAGCAGTTTATAAGCAGTTTATAGAGTCAGCATATTGTCCCCAACAATCTGAGTCCTCATCTTACTCACCTCAGAAGAATAGGAGGCCAAGTCAATCTTGAATCAGTCAGGATTGAACTCTGGGCTGTGGGCAGAGTTTGATTGGAACACTGCGCTCTACCCATTGCACCACCACAACTTCTATACTGGTAAATAGCACCTAATTCTGTCCAAATCTCAAAATGTTATTTGAGATCCTTTTCCTTTTTAATGTTAAAAATCCTTGTTACAGAATCCTACAATAGTTCTTCAGAAATTGGACAGGCTTCCTTGCCTTCAAACCATATTGTTGCTGCCAAATTTCCTTCCACTCTGTTTAAACACCTATTTCAACTGACCTCAGAAGGATGGAAGGCTGAGTCAACCTTGAGCCCCATCAGGATCGAAATCCAGCCTGCAGGCAGAGTTTGCCTACAATACTGCATTATAACCACTCAGACACCAAGAAGGACTTGAGGAGGGGGTTGGACTAGAAGACCACCAAGATTCCTTCCAACTTTGTTATTCCATTATTCTTTTTATCGGTCCTTCCATTTGGTCTTGCCACAGACCTTAGAATTTTTTCTGCATGACATCTGTGGCAGCATATCCTTACCTTCCGGGTATTTCATCTATCCTTCTCTGGATGACTGGCTTTTAGTTACACCATCGTTCTTCTCATTCCAGCTGCCAAGGGATACATCCTTTATCTTAGAAGTATTCCCTTTTTTCCACACATTTCATTAAGACAATAATCAGTGTTAACAAGGGACGTTCTGTTTTTCCACTGACACTTTTATGGGCAGGATATTTTCCCCAGTATGTGTTCCCCATATGGCAACCTCTATCCTGACCATTCACACGGAGTGTGCCCCTTAAAGGACTAATATCTCCCACCCCTTCCCATCTCCAGTTTGAATCTCAGATGGTTCCATTATATCAAGAGTTTTGTCCACTAACAACTGATTAAGATAACTGGGGACAACATTGTCATACGTTCTTCTCTAATGCAGTCCTTACCACCAATGTATCTAGAGCCATGATGGCACAGTGGTTAGAATGCAGTATTGCAGGCTAATTCAGCTCACTGCTAGAGTTCAATCCTCACCAGTTTAAGGTTGATTCAGTCTTCCAACCTTCCAAGGTTGGTAAAATGAGGACCCAGATAGTTGGGGGCAATATGCTGAATCTGTAAAGAGAGGGCTGTAAAACACTATGAAGTGGTATATAATAAGTGCTACTGCTATTGCTATCTATGTTCCGGTGAGGAACTTCCCTCTCCTTTCTTTGCAATCAAGACACTTGGTTTATACTAGAGGTATTGTGGCATTTCACCAAAGAGTTTTGAGAGTTCAAGTGCTTTTTTGAAGATTGCTGGATCCTGAATTTAGGTCTACTTACCTTTTATAGCTTAACATTAAAATAGGCACTGGTGTAAATGGTGCTCAGTATTGTAGTCAGGAGTGGGCTGCCACGGGTTCACCCATATTTGGGAGAACCCGTAGCTAACATTATGGCCAGTTCAGAGAACTTCCAAATTCCACCTCTGGCTGCCCGCACCCTTTATGCCCTGCACCTACCACCCCACCACGTCCCCTCCCAGGAGTCTCCATGTGGCCCATTTTGGATGCGAGGTAAGTGGAGGGCCCACATAGAGGCTCAGGGAAACCCGAGCCTCCCAGAAGGCCTCTGCAGCCTGGGGGAGGCAGTTTTCACCCTCCCAGAGGCTCGAAAAAAACCTCCAGAGTCTGGGGAAGGAGAAAATCCCCCCCCCCCGCTATGGTGCAGGTGGCCGACATGGCCACACCCACCGAGCAACCGAGCAGAGAACCTGTTGCTGAAATTTTTGAAGGCCACCCCTGACTGTCCTGTATTTCCCATAGCAATCTCTATGTCCAGAAATGACAATGTGTCTTCACAGATTAGCTCAGGCATGGTTGGTTGACTATTCATTAATGGAGACCACATCGGTCAGCGAAGGCTCTTGCTTGGATTGCTCCTATTGAGACAATTCCAAGATCAATCCTGGGATCCAGTTAAGGCCTAAGTTTCTCAACAGGAATATTCTCTAGATAAAAGATTCTTGGGTTTTTTTGGAAACAAGAAACTATTATACATTTTATCACCTATTCTGATTTTGACCAAATCTTACTCAATTATGGTGCAATGAAAAAAAGAAAACTAAATTAAAGTTGGCCCAGACACTGGCATTATTTATTGTTTATAATGCAACATTGTTTATAATAGTGCCCATCTTACCCCAAACTCTGGGTTGGATCTCAATCAAGAATTAAAACAACATAAAACCATATTGAAGTGCTTAAACTATAAACATTAAAATAATAAAAAGTTCCAACATGCAGTCAAACTTCCAACATATAGTCACCTCACATTCCATCGTTATCACTTCTATTGCTCAGAAAACTGGCCTAAATAATTTTGTTATAGAAAATACCAATGTTCACTTTCATAAAGATTCTTTTTTAGAATAATAGCTCTCTGAGACCTTCAGATACATTCTTATAATCTTGAAGACATCAGGTTGGTTTAAAAAAAAAATAGGCCCTCACTTAGGCTGTTCACTTTTATTTCAGTCACCATAGAAACTGCTGTTGAGTTATTTTAGCTTTTGGAATTTTATGTATTTCAGAATGTGGACATGTATTTAAAGATGGGAAGTCTGTGAAATCCCAATTAAATGATGTTGCCGTATGTACAGCTGGCAAGCTATAATAATGTTGTGAAATGATAAAAATGTACTTCTTAAAAGAAACATATTTCCCTCCTCACTCTGTTTTGTGGTGTGGCTCTCCTCTTCCTCCTCCTCCCTTCTCCCATGAAAGCTGTGCAACAATTTGTGATGAACAGCCTATGTAAAATTTAGTGAGTTCAGGAATGGGGAGTGGGGAAAATCTATTATGGGTATAATTACTAATTTTCCACTTTCATTTTTTTCATTCTTTTTTTTTTTTACTTCCTAGGATAAAGAGCTGCCATAAATATTACATGTTTGGGTTTTTCCTTGCCCAATGGCACTCCTTTCAGTTCTTTATCTTCCTGTATATCGTACAAAACCATATCCTGATTTTTCCTGAAGTTAATTCTAAGAGTTCATACGAAGTTTCACTAACACTGCAATGGTGTGAAGCCATTAGTATAGCATCAATGTCCTTTCAGTAATAACCAAATCCTGGGGGGTGGGGGGACTGGGGAGTAAATTCATCAAAAAAATATGTATATGTCTGCACGTATATTTGCAATCATATTTATTTTATTTTATTTTTATTTTATTTTATTTTTATACCGCGCCTCTCTCCCCGAAGGGACTCAGGGTGGTGCACAGGAAATTAAAAACGGAAATACAAACATGTCAATAAAAACGGACGTATAATAAATAAGACTACAGAATAAAATCTAATTAAATTTAAATGCCCTGTGCTAAAAATTCCCTAAAACATACCCACATATTAAAACCCTCAAGATAATTTACTACTCAGTCTACAAAAGTGGTCTCGGGGACTAGGCTAGGCCAGCTAGTTGGAAAAGATGAGTCTTCAAACGTTGGCGGAAGAGGCGGATATTCCCACAAGCCTAACTTCATTGCATGGCTAAAATGTATTCAAATAGTTCATTACATTACAATCACTTATATATAGTACATAGCGCTATCGATGTCCGTTTCTGGAACGTATGAATGCATTTAAATTGGTCAGCAATTGTAGGTAAGTTTTTTAAAGCACATACAGGTACGGCTGATTGAGAACTCGTTGTGAAAGGATGATTGATGGCAAATAGCAAGGCATATAGTAAAAAAGAAGAAAATAGGATGCAGAAAGACATTGTTATAAAATCTCTATTTCATTTTCCTGTATTTTCAGAAACACTTTCTTCAGGTGAATAGTTACAGTAGATAAGGCACTGAAAGCTTCTGATGACATTCAAAATGTTGACACTTTTTGTTGCAAGCAGTTAGAAAGTTAGTTTCGTGGGAAAAACTACTGAGGGTTATTAGTTGGAAAATATTCTCTTAAGCAATAGAAACAGTTGCTAAACACACACAATTTAGGCATAATTGAGCTTCCTTAATTTAACATTTAAAAAGTAATGACTTTTTCTCCTTTTTATAAACAAGCTTTTGCTGTAATTTTAGTGACACTAGGAAAAAAATCTTCAACAATGCCATCAATTTCTCAATTTATGAAATTCTCAAATATTAAGGGGAGTTATTTAGACAGCCATGTATTTGAAGGTGGATTTTTTTAAGTTGTTATTTGATTTTTAATTCTGTAAAACCAAGCACCATTTTAGTGGAATTTTAAAAAATGGGAACTTTGGGAGATAATCCCTAAAATTTTGTGAGATTGTGATGTGGTTCCATTGTCTGATTCTCTCTGCAGACTGAGTTTATTGGGGAGTTAGAGCAGTCAGGGCAGAGTGATTAAGAACTGGTTCCATCCAGTGCAGTCAAGCTAATAACACAAGAGGTTCTTGCAGCAAATTCCGGCATAAAACCAAAATTCTGTATGTACCATTGACATCTCAGAAAAATGCATAAAATGCATTTCTGCTCAAGTGCATTTATTAACATAACAAATGCATTTATTAACATAACAAATGAATAATACAATATACGGTCTTCCTTAGTTATTCATGAAATCAATAACACATATAGGTTTTTAAAGGATATATATGTTTATATAGTGAGATTCACTGAAGTTAATCAATGCTTCTGGAATCTAGATGCCAGGGATTACTTTGCTGCCACCAATATTGAATTTTCAGCTTTTTGTGAAAATAAAGTTGCATTTTTTCACAGAAGCCAGATTAAGAATTTATCTATGGTTTAGATAAAGCACAAATATTCAAAATGTTGGCACTGCAGAACACTACAGAAAAGTTGGCCGGATTGTTTGATCCTTAGAAAATGAGCTATTATTTCAACAACCTGCACTGGTCCTCTTTGCAATTCATATCTATAAACCATGGTTCATAAACCTGAAGAGTTGGAATCAAACCACATTCTAAACTGAAACTGTATAAATAATATTGCAGTTCAAAACACAATGATATAAAGACTTAGGAAAGATGTGAATCCAATCTCTGTTAGTCATAAAGATTAGTCTACTGAAGTGTAAAATAATCCCATGTTTGCTATTTCACACAGAGTTGTGTTTTCTAAGCTGGAGTTCTTCGCATGTCATAACATATTTAGAGAGCACAAGATTATGAAGAATTATAAAGGTAGTCTGAAAAAGGGAGAGCAGGTTTGTTGCTTCCAGATTAATAGGAAGGTATTGTTTCTTTCTCAACTAAATTTCATTTACTTAAATTCCAGCAACATTATGGCCTATTGATAGCCACAATACATACAGTTCTTTCTTTAACAGTATTGTATCAAAGAAAGCACATGAATATCTTATTGTAGAAAATAGTTTTTCAATAAAGTGATTATTAAATATGAAGAAAATATTTCAATAATGTATTTTGATAGAAGATAACTGCTTGATTTAAGAGAGTGGTGCGGTGGCCTAGAGGTGGAGCTCTTGCCTCACAATCAGGAGACTGTGAGTTTGATCCTAGAGACAGACAGATCTCTCTCTCTCTCTCTCTCTCTCTCTCTCTCTCTCTCTCTCTCTCTCTCTCTCTCTCTCTCTCTCTGCAGAATGAGAATATATCTGCTGAACAAAACTCCACATTGGCAACAGGAAGGGCATCCAGCCAGTAAAGCCTCTGCTAGGTCCATTCAGTTGCCCAGACTCAATCCCACAAGGGATTATAGTGTCCTTAAAAGAAGATGACAGCCGCTTGATTTAAGAGCCTAAAGAAAAATAATGCCATAGCAGAAATTAGAATGTTTAGCATTATTTACTTTTATTTTTGGCAGGTTTATGCAGAAACAAGCTACACACATTTGGATTAATTTTGAAACATATTGGATCTTCACTTCTGATTAAATTCCCTATTTTGAAAAAAAAAGTTTAAAAAAAACCCGTACTCATTAAAATTTGTTACTTTGACCAACAAAACCTATGAGTTGCAAGCAATGTGTAGAATAAGCTCATTAAGCCTTTTGCAGTAGTTTTTCAGCAAATGATGTGTTAGACAGAAAATTGATAGCTTGTGAGTTGGATCTCTTTCAATTTATTCAGTCTTTGACTAATAAGTTGCTACTTTGTTTTGCTGACATGCATTATAACTAATCCTTTATTTTTAAAAAAGCGGTTAACAAAAATTCATTAGTGCTTGAGGAAATACATGAAGCTCACAGAGAGAAGGGGGGGGGGAGAATCACTAATGTTTATTAGTATCACTCTTTCTAATAGTAAAGGTGAAAAATATCTTCCCAATAAGAAATTGAGCCAGAGCTTTGACTATTATTTTTGCATATTCCTTTGTATGCAACATAGATTGAAGTTTTGGAAAGTTTTTTAAAATAATATTATTTTCAGGAAAACTTTCTTTCAGAGATTTATTGCCCTGCCGAACTGACAAAGCATAAGAGGATTGCTAAATATGGGTTGTAAAAATTCAGACAAACACTAGATGTCAACAAGGAGAGTATTCTGCATCAGATTTTGTTACGCTCTACTGCCATCTAATGATTATTCATTTCCTTATTTATTAGGCAGCTTTATATAGATGCCCGTCTAATCAGTGTAATTCTAGAATGCAAACAAATATCAAAATCTATTAAAAGAAAAAGCTAATTTATGAAAATTCTATAGCCATATATTGCATGCAGCCGTATTGGAGCACCCTTAACATCCTAACCCCAGAATCTGAGGGAAAGGCCAGATCTTCACAGACTTCTGGAAGACAATGTTGGGGCAGTCCCTATCTCCAGGGGGAAGATGTTCCATGATGGAGAAAAAATGCTTCCTGGGACTCATTATGTGACACTGCTTCATTGAAGAGACTCCAAAGACATCCATTCTTCCATATCTGGTGGGATAGGCATAAACTATTGAGTTCTTCAGGTGAAGAGTAATCAGTGTCTTTCTATTTGTATTGGCTTCATCAATCCAGGGAGTGGGATTAGTTTAGCCCCATGTTCTTGTGGCACTGTTCAGAGTGGAGGCCTTGTGCAATTGAGTCAATTACTTTCCACTTTATCTACAGCTCCAGAGAAAATCCTATAAAAAGGGAATGCTGTATTCCTTCAGAAGGTAGGAAGTGGGCTGTTACCCTGAATAGGAACTCCTGCTTGTCAACATCCTAGCATCTGGAAAACATAATCATCCAGTTTCTGTCTACCTACACTTACACATCTGATAGCCAATTTATTTCACCAAGTCATATATCTGAGTGCAATTTTTTAATTAGACATACTGTTTCATTATCCTATTACATATTACATATTTCCCTCCCCTAAATAAATTATTAATTTATAAATTTATTATATAAATGTATAATAAAAAATTAATTTAATTGATTAATTAATACGGTATCATCTATCCTTTTCTCAGCTTGCCTTGAAGAAGTATTTTGCAAACTAGACTGGGCAAAAAATCAATGGTGCCTATTTAAATTACTTAAGAATTGCAGATGGTGTTGTATTCTTCTCACAAGATCTAGAAGAGCTACAAAGACACAAGAGCTGCAGAAAGCAGAAGAAACACACACACACACACACACACACACAACGCAGGGAGGGACTTTAACTTGCCGTCGGCGGGCAAGACATCCGAGGTAGCTCGGGAGTTCATGGCTTCCATGACGGCCATGGACCTGACCCAAGTAGTTCGGGGCCCCACCCACAATGGAGGACACACGCTGGATCTGATTTTTGTCTCAGGCCAGTGGAGAAGTGATCTCGGAATCGGGAATTTAGTCATCTCACCCTTGTCATGGATAGATCACTCTCTCCTTCGGCTGGACTTTCCAATCGCCACACCCCACCACGGGGAGGCAGAACCGGAGACACCTAGATGGTTCCACCCCAGGCGCCTGATGGATCCTGAAAGGTTCCAGATGGAGCTTGGGCCAGCACCTGTAGCCTTGACCCGCGACACGACTGAGGACCTAGTGGCCGCATGGTATAGTGCTGCCACGGGGGCCTTGGACCATGTCGCGCCTTTGCGGCCTCTCACGCGGCATCGCCTCACCCAGGCTCCCTGGTTTACCGAGGAGCTGAGGGAGATGAAACACTGCAAGAGACGCCTAGAGAGTAGGTGGAGATCCTCTTGGTCCGAATCTGACTGAACACTAGTGAGAGCCCATTTGAGGACTTACTTAGTGGCAATGAGGGTGGCCAGACGTGAGTATTGTGCCACCCTCATCGCGGCCGCAGATAACCGCCCGGCGGCCCTGTTTGGGGTGACCCGCTCCCTCCTTCAACAGAGGCCGTGGGAAGTCCCGTTGCAGGGCCGTGCTGAGGAATTTGGTGAATATTTGCTGGATAAAATCGCTCAGATCTGGAGCGGGCTGCCCTCCACAGACAGTAGTCTACGGGAAGTTCCCGAGGCAGGTCTTGAGACAATTTTATGGGAGGACTTTGACTTTGTTGTTCCCGATGATATGGACAGGTTGTCGAGGAGACTAAGGGCCACCACATGTTTATTGGACCCGTGTCCATCCAGGCTTGTACTGGCATCCTGGAAGGTGACACGAGGCTGGCTCCAGGACATAGTGAACACTTCTTTGAGTGAGGGGTTTTTGCCTACCGCCTTGAAGTAGGCGGTGGTGAGACCTCTCCTTAAGAAGCCTTCCCTGGACCCAGCATTATTGGAGAATTACCGTCCGGTCTCCAACCTTCACTTCCTAGCGAAGGTTGTAGAGAGTGTGGTGGCACTGCAGTTTCCTCACCACCTGGAGGAAATTGATTATCTTGACCCGCACCAGTCCAGCTTTCGACCTGGTCATAGCACCGAAACGGCATTGGTCGCATTGGTGGATGATCTCTGGAGGGCGCGGGATAGAGGTTGTTCCTCTATCCTCGTCCTGTTAGATCTCTCAGCGGCTTTTGATACCATCGACCATGGTATCCTATTGCGCCGACTGGGGGGGTTGGGGGTGGGAGGCACCATTTTATGGTGGTTCTCCTACCTCTCTGGTCGGTCGCAATTTGTGTTGACAGGAGGGCAGAGGTCGACTTCTAGGCCCCTCACTTGTGGGGTGCCGCAGGGGTCGGTCCTCTCGCCACTCCTGTTCAACACATATATGAAGCCGCTGGGTGAAATCATTCATGGTTTTGGGGTAGAATACCATCTGTACACTGATGACACTCAGCTATACATCTCTACCCCAAACCACCCCAACGATGCCGTTGAGGTGATGTCCCGGTGTTTGGAGGCAGCAACAAACTCAAACTCAACCCGTCCAAGACCGAGTGGCTGTGGTTTCCGGCCTCCCGGTTTAGCCAGTTGACACCATCATTGGCCATGGGGGGCGAAGTATTGGCCCCTGTGGAGAGGGTGCGCAATTTAGGAGTCCTCCTGGATTCCTGGCTGTCCCTGGAGGATCAGGTGGTGGCTGTGGCCAGGGGGGCGTTTTACCAGGTCCGTCTGGTCCGCCAATTGCGCCCCTTACTTGACCGGGAGGCCCTTCGCACAGTCACTCAAGCACTCGTGACTTCTCGCTTGGACTACTGTAACGCTCTCTACATGGGGCTCCCCTTGAGATGCACTCGGAGGTTGCAGTTGGTCCAGAATGCGGCAGCGTGGGTGATTATGGGTGCTTCAAGGCAATCCCACATAACACCGCTCCTGCGCGAGCTGCACTGGCTGCCTGTGACCTTCCGGGTGCATTACAAGGTTCTGATGACCATATTCAAGGTGCTCCATGGCACGAGGCCTAGCTACCTACGAGACCGTCTGCTGCCCCATACGTCCCTACGACCAATACGCTCTCACAGAGAGGGTCTGCTCCGTGTGCCGTCAACCGGGCAATGCCGGTTGGCGACGCCCAGGGGAAGAGCCTTCTCTGTGATGGGCCCTACCCTCTGGAACGCTCTTCCCCCCGACCTCCGTGTCATCTCGGACCTCCGCCTGTTCCGCCAGTGGTTAAAAACGTACTTCTTCCAACAAGCCGGCCTGGCATGATCTTACTCGAACACCGTACTGCTATTAGTTACCAAAGTTTTAATTCAAGCGTTTTAATATGGGTTTTAGCACAGGGTGGGTTGATTTAATTTAGTTTTAAGAATGTTTTATTTTTGTATATTTGTATATCTATATTTTTATACTCCCTGTGCGCCGCCCCGAGTCCCTATGTGGTGAGATGGGTGAGGCTTATAAATTTGAATAATAAAATAAATAAATAAAATAAATAACGTAGTACAGGGGTCTCCAACCTTTGCAACTTTAAGTCTGAAGGACTTCAGACTTAAAGTTGCAAAGGTTGGAGACCCCTGACTTAATAGACCACTACATATGGCCAATGGATCTCTATGGAAGGTGATACAATAAAGGAGGTTTCAATGTTTCGAGGTTTATTGGATTTATATGCCGCCCTTCTCCCAAAGGACTCAGGGCAGCGTACAACGTAAAAAACACATATTACAAAAGCTAAAAGAGAGATTAAATAGAATATCCAAAAAAAACCAATTGACATTTACAATAAAATTTTAAAAATTAAATTAAAATTAACAATTAAATTAATCATTTATTTTATTCAGGCCAGGCCGGCTTGCTGGAAAAGCCAAGTTTTTAGGGCGCGTCGGAAGGACCGGAGGTTGGGAATTATGCGAAACTCCAGGGGCAGCTCATTCCAAAGGGAAAGCGCTCCCACAGAGAAGCCTCTACCCCTGGGGTTCACTAGCCGACACTGTCTGGCTGACGGCACCCTGAGGAGGCCAACTCTGTGGAATTGCACTGGATGGTGGGAGGCTACCGGTGGCAGTAGGAAAGGAAATTGAATGGTCTGTTAAATGCAGTTGGCAAGCATTCAGCAAGCTAAGCATAATTTTCAGGCACAACCTCCCTCTATGCCTGAAGAGAATAGTTTTCAATCAGTATGTGATTCCTGCTCTAACATATGCTGGTGAAACACGGACACTAACCTCACAATCGATACAAAAGCTACAGGTGGCACAAAGAGCCATGGAAAGATTCTTGCTCAGCATTACAAGACAAGATAGAAAACCCTGCACATGGATTACTGAACAAACAAAAGTATACAATATCACCAGGAGAGTAAAAGAACTGATACGGAAATGGGCTGGTCACATAGCAAGAAGAGACCTAAAACAAGAGGGATCGATGACAAGTATTGCGGGACCAATTGGCAAAAGAAAGTTGAGGACCATATTGGTTGGAAACCAATATGTTAAAGAGGACTTCATCCTGCAGTGGATAGACAATGACTAAAATGGTGATATATGTTAGTATTACATTGTAAAGGCTTGTCACAGACCATAATACAAATATTTGACTTGATTTACATATATTAGACTAATGAATTACTTTGGTAAATTTATTCCCTAATCTCTGTGATGTGCCAGTTTTTAAAAGTGGTGTGTGTGTGTGTGTGTGTGTGTGAGAGAGAGAGAGAGAGAGAGAGAGAATTACTGATTAGCACACAAAATTGCCAAGTAGAACTGTTTGTTCTACACACACAAACACACACACACACACACACACACTCCCCTGTGATAGGAAATATCTCTTTAAGAAATGCCAATTGCTCAGCCAAGCCTCTGGCAAGAGGAACCAAAAGCAAGCGCCTGCCTGCCTTCCAGCTGCTGATGATTAAAGAGAGAATTTGGGCCAAGCAGTTATATGGCTGAACAAGCAGCTTGCTTGCCTGAGTGCTGATGGTGGAAAAAGGCTGGCAGGGCATCAGCTGGCAGGAAGGACAGAAAGGGGGAAGTGGATGTGTGATCTCGGGAGGGGAGAGCCCTCTAGAATAATATCTTCCAGGATACAGATGTTATTCGGGAACAGAAATAGAAAACAAATACTTATTTCAATAGGGTTGCCAGCTTGTAGTAAAAGCTTCTTTCTCTGGAACAGCTCCCTGGCTACTTCCTTCAAAGTGGATTTAGTCATTGCTGCTTTGGCTGTCCTATCTAAGGGGTTATTTGACTTGGACAGGAATTAAATCCAGATCACTGCTAGATAGCAGAAAAATGAGAGAGAAGCAACTCAGCTCTTGGGACATGCTTCTGCCTCCTCCTAAGATCTACACTTCTTCAGGGCTGTCTTTGTTGTGGCCCGCCAGTGACCAGCGGAGCTGTCAGCAGAGTCGGACAATGAGGAGGTTGGGGAGGAATATGGGTCAGTTCTGGAGGCTGGGGCAGGCTCAGGTGAGGGCTCTGCTTGGAGGCAGGGATGGGGCCAAGGCCATCTGACGGTTCTCAGCTGCCTTTGGAGCTAGACAGCAGTGAGGCAGAGGAACAGCTGGAGCCTGTTCCCAGTGTGCACATGCGTAGAGCTGCCAGAAGAAAAGAGCAACTCAGAAATCAGGGTTGACTTGGGAGTAAAGCCACAGGTGGATGGTGAACGGCCCCTCCCATAGGAAATAAAAGCGGAGCGAAAGGGGAGTGGGCTTTTGCAGGAAACAATTTGTTTGTTCATTTCAGGAGTGTGAAAATCTGTCCGTGAATCTCAGAGACTCTGTGCCCAGTCTTTCCTTGCACAGCACCTCATTTGGAAAATATTTATATGGCAGCTTTCCAAGCTAGATAAGGTCTGTGGTCATAACCTCACCTTTGAAAGACTGTTTACCAGGCCTTTGCTGAATGTGAATGAGAGGAATTCACATTCATTTAATAAAAGGGGTTTTGTTGGGACTGAGAATCTGCTTCGTGTTTTTTGAGGAAGCCTAGGTCAGAATAGTCTTATGGCAGTTGGATGCAGCCCAGCTAACTGAAGAAGCTTCTTCGATGAGAAGCAAAATGTTTTCAAGAAATAAAGAAAAAGGCCAAGAAAGTCCAGTTGTCTTTTGAAGAAAAAAAACAAACCTTTGGGACAACCATGACCTGGATGATTGAGAACCTCCATAGACATTCACCCAAGCTAAAATGCTCCTTCTGGTGTATTATAAGAACCCAATGAAGTAGAATGATTAGGTTCATCATAGCTGATATACTGGGGGACAGCATCAATATACAATAATAATACAATAGCAGAGTTGGAAGGGACCTTGTAGGTCTTCTAGTCCAACCCCCTGCGTGGGCAGGAACCTTATACCATTTCAGACAAATGGCTGTCTAACATCTTTTTAAAGACTTCCAGGGTTGGGGCATTCACAACTTCTGGAGGCAAGCTGTTCCAGAGGTTAATTGTTCTAACTGTCAGGAAATTTCTCCTTAGTTCTAAGTTGCTTCTCTCCTTGATTAGTTTCCACCCATTGCTTCTTGTCCTGCCCCCAGGTGCCTTGGAGTTATGTTGGGCATGAAGATGGAGGACCAATATGGTTTAGAGCAGAGGTCTCATTCTCGCGGCCCGCAGGCCAATTGCGGCCCGCAGGGCGGTATCTTGTGGCCCCCACCGTGATATGAAAGTATAATATTAGTATTAATATTAGTATTAATATTAATATAAGAAATCTGTTATGCAGCCCAGCCTCACCCAGACTCTGACTCCAGTGGCCCCCAGGTAAATTGAGTTTGAGACCCCTAGTTTAGAGTGAGATAAATGCAATGATATCTTACAGCCAAAGTGCTGTTTCAGAGACAGGGAGGATCTCAACATTGCGATCTAGCTCCCCTCCCCCCCACCAAGCTGAACTGACTGAATGTCCTCAAGTAAGGAATGGGCTCATTGTTGCCTTGACACGAAGATAAAGTGCAAGAGTGCAATTACACAGCCAGTAAAAGCTGAT